>VMBQ01000013.1:332575-397437 GCA_007657795.1 Dreissena rostriformis | reverse complement strand
AAACTTCATAGGGACATTGGTCATCACCGGCAGATGACCCCTATTGATTATCAGGTCACTAGGTCAATGTCACGGTGACTCGACACAGTAAAATGGTTTCCGGACACCACCACCATCACCACCACCACCACCACCACCACCACCACCACCACCACCACAGTGACAAAAAATGTATTCACACAATGGCTGCCACTACAACTGACAGCCCATATGGGGGGCATGCATGTTTTACAAACAGCCCTTGTTTTATTTTTCAATTGTTAATTAATAAGTATTTCACAATTATATCAACATTTTATTAAAATCAGTTTCAAGTCTTACAATGTAGGTCAGGCAACAGTTGTATTTTTAAGATACATTACTTAATATAGCTTGTGTTAATTAGGTTAAGAAACCGAGTTGCCAGTATTCATTTACTTAGCACTGCATTTATCTTAAAGATGCTCAGGTATTTTCAATTCTTATTGGCAGTTTTAGTAATTTATATATCAATCTGGTGTTCAAATACTGAAACCGGATGTCAGTCAGAACAATTGAAGTCAAACCCTTTTTCATGTTTAAGATGATTAAAATTATGTTTTAGAATGTTAATAATGTTAAATGGTTGGATCTGTATGTGTTTAAATTTAAATGATTTAGTGAAAGTGATTAAATGTAACTTTAATTCTGAAATTAATAAATTCAGAAGCCAAATATTGTATAATGTGTTTCTTCGTATTTTGTGTTTCTCTTGTTTTAAGTTTTTACTGTGATGTCAATTTTCAGATTGCAGAAAAGCGAGACAGTTTATTTTGAAGCCCCATGCTACATGCATTTATTTATTAAACTATATCAGATACATGAAGGATAAGCAACATTATTGTGTGTACACGTGACATTAAACAGTTTAAACTACACATTGGATATGGTTAAAGACAAGAAATCACATTGTGGAATTGAACAAAAATACGAAAATACTAAAAAAACAATTATTTTATTCGACCATACGTTTTGGACAAAACTAAGTACTAGACCTATGTTCACTTCAGTTATTTTAAAAACAGGTGTACATTATTTAATAAAATGATTCAACTTAAGGGGTGTTCTAAGTATTTTGCAATTTTGTTTGTAGAAATATTTTTCTGATAACATGAGATAAGTTGCTTCCAGTTATGAAAAAAACATTATATTCACATTTCTTGGTGGTGTTCTATTCCATAAAGTATGTTCTAAATTAAAATAGGAAACTAAAATTTTTATCAAATTTAAATAGTTATTTTGGATTACACAAATATGGGACAGATTACCTGTATATCGTCGCTGTCGTATTCAAACCTCGTAGCTCCAAATTTTTTCATTTTTTTTTTCTTTTCCGAATATATGAAGTCTGGTACGTATTTTGGGCTATATCTCATAGCTCTACGCCAATCAGAGCCCATGAAAAAGCCACAAGACCTTCAAAGCTTCGTCCTTTCATCCTGACAACTTGTGATGCGGCTATATTTTGTAGCTCTACGCCAATCAGAGCCCATGAAAAAGCCACGTGACATTCAAAGCTACGTCATTTCACATTTGGTATGTCATTTCGTACATTTTCGAATTGTCGTACCTCATAAAAATGACGAAACTGTGGTGAAAAAATATCGTAGCTACCATATCATACTTTCGTAGCTACCATTTCTGAACACAGTATGACTTGCGCGTCTACGACTTATACCGTATTTTGCAGCTTCATTTGTTTGGTATTTTGACAGATTTTCAATTTCTAAAACATCGTTATAACAAAATGTGACGGTTTTTTTCTCTCTCCTGAAAAGTTGGCATTTTGTAGCTACGAGGTTTGAGAACGACAGCGACAATATGTAAAATAATTCTTAAAGATAACAAAACATAATGTGTTAGGTTAATAGGTGCTTGATGAAGTTTTACACAATTTGTACACCATCAAGGGAGATAATACATGGTTAATGTTTAGGTAGTTGGATGGGGTTGTCTGATTTGTTCATATGTGTTGAATTTAAGTTGGTATCAGTGGTTTATATGTACTTACAAAATTATCATAAAGGCGCAGTTCTATTTTCCATCCCTGAGGTGTTTCCAAAATAGCACTCCTGTGTAACATTCTTTTTCATACAAAATCTCGTGTCTCTCTTTAATACTATTTAATAGATTTATAATATACACTTCAAAATTGGGACCCCAAAAGTATTATAAGGTTATTATATATTATAAAATATTATTAAGATATTATTAATTATATTATATTTTAAAGATATTATAAATTATATTATAAATCTATTAAATAGTATTAAAGAGAGAAATGAGATTTTGTATGAAAAAGAATGTTACACAGGAGTGCTATTTTGGAAACACCTCGGGGATGGAAAATAGAACTGCGCCAATTATTATGATGTGTGACTAGGAGGTCCTGGATTTGACACCAACTCCAGCATTCTGAATTTCTTAAGATGTTTCCAAAAACACTGAGTTGTTTTTTCTCAGGAAACGAACTCGATAGTGGCGATATAAACAGAATAGTAATTTAGATAAAATAAAAATCTGTCCGCATTTGTTGGTACATGGATTTTGCACTTAGGTGAACCGGACTCAATTCCTGTTTGCAGAAGCATGTGCGTTTGGTTGGTGGTAACCTACCACCAGGTTTGGTTCCTTTATGGTACTCCGACATCCTCCACAACACAAGACCAAACCAAAATTAAAAATAACTTAATAGCCAGAAATTGCAGCTATAATTCAAAATGCATCCCAACTTTTGTGAGTCTAGTAAGATTATTAGGTAGGAGAGCTGGGACACAGGTCCACAAATAATGCAGCCTCTGATGAGGAAGGTCCTAATAAACTTTGAAATACACACAGCTTAAATAACTGTGCACATTATACAATAATAAAACTACATTATTAATTGATTTTACTTCAAAAGTTTATATTATAAAACTGCAATAAGTTATTATTTAATAACAATTATTTATTTGTTAAAAGTATAAAGCTTACATGTTACGTTTGTGTGAACACTAAATGAATTAATTGTACTAATATTTTTAGTATGCTACAATAGCATGTCCGTAACTAGTATGCGTTTACTGTTCTATGAATGCTACACATTATAGTAAAACGCACTATTTTACTATACCTGTAGTGCGGATGTGTGAAAATGACTAAACGTATGAGTAAATCGGCCGCCCACGGGCCTACTTTCATTGTCATTCTAATTAGACCGCTACGTCACGTGTATCAATCCGCTCTATTGACATTCGGTAATGGCGACAAAGTAGCGGTGCGCGATTCACGTTTGGATTTACCTGTAAAATAACAGTAAAGTGAGCTGTTTTCGTTGGATTTTACTGGATTATACATTGTCTTAAACATTTTTGGTAAGTATACTGGATTTGATGTTGTTATAATTTCTTCATATTGTATTATAATTTGTAAAATACGGCCGGTTACGAAATTTGCCGATTATTTGTTTACCTGTCCGTGACGGCCGACCAGGTGTACCAACTATCAAACCGTGCCAAAATCAAGATCTATGTTACAAAATGACTATTTTCTGCTTTGAACATCCACACTTGCTCAATTATACCTTTTTTAATGCATAGTGGTACATATGCACGCTGTTTTATTTGCATTTAGAAAAGAACACCTGTAATTAAGAATGTGTATTTCGGATGCGGCCTTTGACGGCTTGGTGACTTTGATGTCCTCTTTCATCCACGATACAATTAAGTTGCCCTGTAGTTAGCTATGCAACGGGGTAGATATGGGCATCACCAATTTAACCGGTATTTAAACTTATGTAGCATTGTACGTGCATGCATTTAGTGGAAGGTAAAATGCAGCTGCATTAATGACTCACCGGCAAGGCTGTAATGTCTGTATTGAGTTCTGACTACCATTACTTACAATATTGTTTTTTTCGATTTCGCATTATATAAACAGGTCTAGTCAGTAATATAATTTGTTTTATTTAAATCTCTATGTGCAATATATTGAAGAAAAAAAATATTGGACAAAAAAATAAATAAATACAATGTTAATATTATAAAGATTTTTCTTCTTTGATTTTCAATGGAGCAGTACCAGTAAAATATGTAATGTGTACTGTTTATTAATATACATGTATTATTAAACTTATGCAGTGTCACTTAGTAGGGCATTTGCAATGGCATACCATTTTTGTGAATTATGCAATCTTACTTAAACAATCATATTGTCAAGTCACCATTCCAATTCAAAAGACGAGCAAGCTGTTCCTTTAGTTATTGTAATCAGTTTATATTTCTATGCAGTTGAAAAAAGTCAAGAATGGCTTGCTTCACACCTTGGCAAAGCTGTCAGAAGGTTTTTCTTTGATATCAAAGAAAACATAGATTGAGCCAATAATCACCACTTTGCAAAATTATAATACCTTCATTTAAAATAGAACATTCCTAGCAATATTAATGATCCAATATTGCATCAACGTTCTATGGCCTTTTGTTTGTTAAATACACCTTATGAAAATACATTACATTTTGGAGCTAAATCACATTCAGCAAGTAACTGTTTCAGTTGTGCATGCTTAAAATATTGCCAAGAAACATTATAATGATTTCCTTGGCCACATTTACACTACATGTAGTTTCACTTCAGTTTTTAGCAAAAACTATGATTCTAGTGTATACAATTTACCTTTGCACGTATATCAAATTAAAGATGCATGAATAAGTATTAATGTCAAAACAAAAGTTTTGTTCAGTTAATAAGTGCAAGTGATTAATGAGCAAAATGGATCACAGTGACATATGACATTTTTATTATTCCCCCAATTTCTTACAATAGGCCAAAAGCCATTGTGGCTCCCCTGTTGTGTATTTCTTGAGATCATAAAAAGCTTTTCAGTGTCACTGTCCCATTTAGAGTCCATTCTTACTTTTCTGTTATTGTGCAATTTTCAATTAACTGGGTATATAAAAAAGAATGATACTAGATTCAACCCCAGGGCAGGTTTAAAGTTGTCCGTCCACAGATAATCACCCTGTCTACTGTTCATAATAGGAAGGCTGGGAGATGTCTGGTGGATATTGACATTATGACTGACACCCCAATAATGATCATTAAGTTATGATAATTGATAGGTCAGTCAGCTGGTGGGTTAACAAGATGACCACTTTAACCTTCATGTCAGTTCTGATTCTACTTGACATTGCTGTCACAGCATTACACCAAAAATTAATGAGATGTACCTCATGGCTATACATATTTTTTATTTATATTTATTTAAATATCAGGAAGATTGATGAGAGTATATATTTTTTATTTTTTTTTATATATAAAAAGTTTTGATTGTTTTTGTTTTTTTTAAATACATTGTATTTGTAAATATATTAAATGATTATATTATTAAATGTTCATAAACTTTAATTAATTAGATTTTTATATGCCCATTCGATTGCTTACTGGGACATACTATGGGAACACTTTTTGCAGACAGATGGATGGTTGGACAGTCTGCACATTCATCGTACAGTACCTGTAAATATATATTATGTCCAAATATGGCACACATTGGCCAAAATCGCTGCTTGTGAAGAGCTTTATCTTTCACCTATTAATAAACACAATGTCTACATTTTATCTAACTTTTGAGATATGACTATTTCAAAAATGACCTCAATGGTTGTGCATAATTAAGGTGGTATACCGAAAGCAGTCTCCAGTGATGTCTGTTACAAAACTGACACTTTAATCTCTCCTTTAATTCCCTGCCATGTGTGAATTACCTGAGAAGTGCCCTTAATGTAGATCTGTCTCATGGACTGATACACAAATGTCAAAAACAGTTATTTAGTATGTATTAATTAATTGATGCATTATTTTATTTATTTATGTTAATACAATAGTACTTGGAAGCGTTTGCATGGTATTAATGGAATAAATTAATTGTCAGGATTTTAATTTACCATTTACAAATGACAGTATTATTTGTTTTAAATGTGTTAACCCTTTGCATGCTGGGATATTTGTTGTCTGCTAAATGTCGTCTGCTGAATTTCTAAAATTAGCATTTTCTTCGATTTGTTTTCAAAGAATGCTATCAGAATAAAAAACAGTTCGGATCCTGATGAGACGCCACGCTCTGTGGCGTCTCATCTGGATCCAAACTGTTTGCAAAGGCCTTTAAAATTCGGTTCAAGGGCTAAAAGGGTTAATGTTAAATTTATACAAGTGTAGCTATGAAAAGAAATAGTTAATATAATTACTCTTAAGTTTAATATGTAGTTGCATTCATAAGTGAGTATAGTATTGCTGGTAAGTATTACACTGACTATCATAAACATCTTTTCTTCTAGCAAATTAAAACTTGCTATTTTTTATGGGAATCTATGCACTTTTTGGTTTATTTTATGCCAAATCTAAATATACAGTATGTGTGTAAAATGCAAATTGTCGTCTACAGCAACTAATTAAAACAGCATGAACAATAGCTTGTTATAAGGCCATATCTTGATTTCCAATTTTGATAACTTTTACGGCTATCAGGTAACGTCTGGGCTACTTGAGAACCAATACTCAATTAAAATGTGTCAATTACTGTTGATTATTATTTGACATTGATTCAATGATATCAGGGCTTGCGTCTGCTAACACACATTTTGGTAAATAATTTTCCCACACTAATGCTATGCATGAGGTATAGTAACTATTATATTGATACAAAAGGTGATATATTAGGAATTCAGTGTACTAATATAAAATTAATTAATGCAGATTGTATAGGTATTACGGGTGATTAGTTTAATACTAAAATAGGGTTGACATGTCAAGATAATCAGTAGTTAGAAAATATTTGTTACAAAATACTCGATTTAAGAAGCAGTATGTTTAGCTATTTTAAATTATCAATGTCAGATACTATGTTTAATTGAGTTTTGATCAGTGTTGAAATAAGTTTATGACTAATTAATTTGGTTGGTTCTCGTGTCCACTTCTTATGAACTCCACCCCCTCTTTCTCCTGAAGAGTTTTTCAAAGGAGTCACTTAAATGCACTGTTACCTTCCAGTATGTGCACCTGTACTGTTTCCTAAATGGCTTTTCAAGCTATCAACAGTTTATTTGTTTTTAAGACTAATTGAATACAAATTATCCATCTGATAATCAGATATCACAGAAATCATCAGATTCTTTAATTGTTTCACATTGAGTGATCTTTAAAATTGCAAACCAACTCTCTTGTTGGTAAAGCAATGTTATCTGCTGATCTGATCTCTTTGATTTTAACATCTTTAGTTTAATTACATTCAAATATGTCACCCATTTCCTACATAGCCATTCATTACTATCTGTCTCTGTTTTATGCCTCTTTGATGCTTTAATTACCTTTAATTGCGCTTTGGCCTTTTGTCCAGTGCTTTAATTATCGGCAATGGTCATGAAAAAGTCAGAAAAAAGATGTTATAGTTTCATTTAGTTCAAGAAAGGGGACTTTCTAAAGTGTAACTTTGTGACAATTTGAATATAATAGCTGATGAAATGGGATTAATGCTGTGACACTGCATATAAGGGAATTAGCAAGTTCATTTGGAAATGCACTTTAAAGAAGGCCCTGTTCGCAGGTATTATAATTTTAAGTTTTTTCTATGCTACTTATATTTAAGAAAGCATAATCCTTCCTATTTCTTGTTTTTATGGTAAACCATAATGATTGATGTGGTTTCCTGTCTACGAATTTTGGCCACACTTTTGCTCATTATTTGGTGCGTCAAGCAGCTCTCTGCCTTTTTTTGCCATGGTGGTTGCCCAAGCTACCTTCCCTATTTCTGTATCATTTACAGGTCCTAAAATCATTTCATTGAGTCACATGTTATTTCCTGTGATTAAAGGAGCTGGCCTAGTTTTCAGGCCTTTTAAAATTTAAAAGGTTTTTTAGGGACTTAAAGTGCATAAGGATAAGGGGCCACTTCCTCTGAGTAATCCTTTATGTCATCAAAAGGAAATGGCCTTGATATTGAACATTATTGACATGGTAAATTGGATTGAATTTGAGTCTGTCAGTTTGTTAAGTGATTTTCAGGTGTAGGGATATACTAGTTTCTAAGAGTTTACTTTCAATTGTTTGCCATATTGACTCGAGAAAACTTAAGCACTGGCTATACTTAATCATGGATGCGTGCCTTACTGGGACATGGATAGGTTAAGACATGGCATGAAATCACACTGGCCCCAGTGTCCAAAGATAACACATGGTTTGATATTTACAGTGTTTTGTTCACTATCATTTATTATCAGGGGAAATACTACATGTACATTGATAAATATTTTTATCTTGACACTATTTAACTGTTTCCAGTTTGCCCAGTGGGGATGAGATACACAATTTTAATATGGGATAAGACATAGGAAGACAATCATTTCACACAAGTTCATGTTGTTGATTGTCAGAAATTTATGTTTGCAAAGTTCATATGAATGGCTTGAATGTTAATCTTTGCTTGTAATAATGAATCATAATACTTCCAACATACCAGACTGTATTCAGAAATTAATATTATTAAAAACTCTTTTAGTGCTGGAACTGAATTTTGAATGTCTTTGTAAACAGAAGGTGGCGTCTCATCAGGATCCAAACTGTTTGCTATTCTGATAGTATTCTTTAAAAACAAGCGACAAAAATTCTAATTTTAGAAATTCAGCAGACAACATTTTACCAGACGACAAATTTCCCAGCATGCAAAGGGTTAATAATGTCACGAGCCTTCACAATCTTGCTTCAAAAGAGATCTTTTGTTCCAGACCTTTCACACTGTGGTGGATTCTCTATTATAGGGATAAGATATCATGTAGTCAAAATAATAACATAAGGAGTCAAGTTCTATTTGAAACTGTATGTTTTAATTCTATTTCCTTATGCTTAAGCACTTGAATGAAATGTTTTTGCCAAGACCCATTCAAGTCCATTGAACTCTTCTGTGCCAAGGATATTGATTGGTTCTGAGTACTTTGTTTGACCTACGGATCAATCTCAAGTACCTGTGGCCATCTTTTCATTAAGCCCATGTTCAACAAACATGGCACTATCATTTATTAAACAGTTGACAAAACTTTGCACGCTAAGCACCTGTTGGCTGATTGGTCAGCACTCGTCAAAGATAAAATGTTTTTTCATGACCTTGTTGAGTTATTGATATCAGCTTGTGTTTGGATATCGAATGGGCAATCACTCCTTTTAAAGACCGTTGATAGAGAATGTTGGATTTTCATGCTTTTATCTTTAATCGACCCTTTCTCTATGTATTGGAAAAAAACAGCAAATTTCCAATATTTGTGTAAAGAATATGGTATTACATTTTAACATTTAAGAAATCGTCCGAATGCTGTGTGTTCAAACTTAAGCTTACAAATACAAGGATAAGTAAAGCAATATACAATTGTATGATAAGCATATGATAAGTATCGCAATTGTCCTGTGAACTAGGATCAGAAACAATTGTGTTTATCTGTTGAAGCCTTATGTGTCCTTCAAATGTCCGAGTTAGCGGCAAAGTTCAAACCTTACCACCAGGCCATAATCTATATACTAATATTTGCTCTTGCGATTTCCCACTTTTATCACTCAGAGCTGCGGAAAAGTCAACAGGATTATCTTTTGTAGCAAGGAAAACAAAAGGAACAAAAATTTGACAACAGAGCTATTTTGTTCATTTGCTTAAACAGGTCAATCCAGCAGTTGGAACATATTGCACTTAATACCAATTTAAAAAACATTTATTTGTCCAGTGTTTATTTTTACTGTTTTCTTTAGTTGGTAAGTCAAATACTAAAATGCAATCTGTTTGCACTGTAATACAATGAAAAACACACACACTATTTTCAAGAATAAGTTTGTAGCACACAACAGTTACAGTTGATGTGTGTTCGTGTCGGCAGTCCTTTTCTTGTAACTTTAAGACCCGACCATTTGTCAGACTATACACAAAGGTATAATGCATGCAGTCTTGCATTTCTTTAAGGAAATTAAATTGTGTTGTTGAAGAGTCAACCTTAATCATATTTTGCCAATCTTCAAAACACAACATGCAAGCTATGACAAGGCAAATTCGCATTTGCAAGTAAATACACTCTGATTTTGCAAATTGAAACAGGAAGTTATTATAGTTTCCCCATTTACCCCTGTTTTTCAGGAACTGGTTATAAATTATCCTCTTTTATTGTTGTTTTCAGATTTCAAACCAGCCATGCATGTTCTCAAGTTGGAGCGAAGTGAACTGACATAGTAACCGTGGAATCACCAAGAATCCTCGCCTCTGTTGTCATGGACACCATGGACTCTGGGTTGCCCGGTGGCAACAGCACTGCCGGCTGGTATGACACATGGGATAGACAGGCCGGTCAATCATTCGCAAATGCTGCTAAAGGTCTTCGCAACGCCCCTGGAGAAAACAACTGCTTTCTGAACAGTGCTGTACAGGTATGTCATTCCCACATTCTCTAGTGTTGCCTTTGACATTTCTTAGAAAATGTGTGGTTCTACATCATTGGTTTACATCAGTTACATTCTGGCATGCCTATCAATTATGCTACAATATTTCAATACTTCAAAGGTTAGGTCATAAACATTTCTGGAACATTTGAATTTATTGGAATTGACAGTCCAATCAATCTTCGAAAACTTCATCAATCTTGAAGATTGGTAGCACATTGAGGAAAATGTCATCCTTCAATTTGCATCAGACATGGGCTCAAAGGTACATCATGTGTAAAGTCAAGAGTGTAGCCTTTCCCGGGACAAAGGAGCTGTACAGTGCAGCGAAATGCAATAACGGTTGCTTTAATCCCTTAAGTATAATCCTGTCAAGACAACAATTGAAGTTTATTCAAGATCATTGGATACATATTGACCTTTCTGGTTTTGATGTGTGGATCCCACCAATTCTGGCAGCCTACCGAGGAAAATTGTTGATTGATGTAAATTTTATTTCAGACTGTGCTGTCATGTGAAACTGAAATGTATTTTATGGCTTGACCAGTTAATATGTAGAAACCATGCAAAGATGTGCACTTTCTATTGTTTGGTTGCTTTCATCTTATGCTGAGCTTGTTTACATTTAAATAGAAAAGTTGGAATTATAAATAATATTGGCTAATGACTGTTGTTTTTTGTCCTTTGCAATAGAAGTGACATTTGAAAGGCACAATCCTGTCAAAAAAAGTACTTGACTTTCCTCTGTGATGTAACTCCAGATTAAGTGTGATGTCTCTGCTCTTGAGGGCTCTTCAATGGCAAAGGTGTGAAAGGAGTATTGAAGATTTTCTCAAGCCCTTGTTTAAATTTCCGGTAATTGTATTGTAACAGACCTCAAGTACCCCCTTAATGCATGTACCAGATTTGTTTATACTTCAATAAATTTTATTTCATGGGTCGATTATGGTGACACGTTTTGTGACATTCATTTGAATTGAAAAACTGTTGGCCACGGGCGACCAACAGGGGACATTGTAAGTGCAAGGTGCCCCAGACACTCTGAAGTCCCTTGAAACCTGTTGCCCGGTAACAGTCAATGGCTTGGTCAATGTCTGTTCAAATGTGGCTCTGTTGTGAAGTCCAGTTCTTTTGTTAGCAAAAGTTATTGACCATTAGAGCAAATAAAGATGGCTTTAATGGCTTTTCCTTTAACATTAATATCACTTATAGTATCATGATAACTAATTTGAAAGTGGCATGTGAAATTTACATGGCCTATGCAACATGTTCTTGATTTATTAAATGCTGTAAAATTGTTCCAAAATGGTGGTTTTATGGTGTTAAATTGGGAATGAAACTCAATTGAATCCTTAGTTATCAAGAAAACTCATTGACATACATCAATGTAAGGGATTGAATAGACTTTGGTTGAGCACATAAGTCATTAAAATTATCAGCAATCTGGTCGGAGACAAACAGTAAGAAACTTTACAATTTGCTGCAAGCATTTTGAAGCAATACATGGTTTTTCGTTTCTGCAAATTAAAAACTGGTAACCGGTGACAGACATTTTGTGTATGTAAGATATTATCTGTACAATTGAGCTTACCTATGATTGTAAAGATAGGAAGACATGACCCTGCACTTGTTATTAAAGTGACTGACCGGTAACCAGCTGTTTTGTAAATAGCTTATGAATATGTGGGACAAAATCCAAATTAAAGCCAAATATTTATTAAATGGTTATTTGTAAAGCTGCTCAATGTTTTTTATACAAACATAATAATTTCCAATTTTTCATAATAATTATGCACTTAATTATTACGATAAACACAAACAAACAACACTAACCAAATGCAACACACATAAACAAAAACGGACAAATAGCCGCAGAAGTAGCCAGAAGAAGTTATAATGTAACTATACAAACTTTGGTTTAAGACAAAGCGTCGTCTATCTGTCTGAAGTACAGAATTCGTCACAGTGTTACAATGAAACATGTAACCCAATCAGGCAAACCAGTTTACGGGTGTTTAGTCAGTGTCAGGTCTTCTTCAGTTACAAACATTTTGTATAACTTACCGGTAATAGTTTTGGTTGCCCAGGCAACCACCTTTTAAGGGATTCAAACTACATTAAGATAATTCACTCACGTTTTGCTCTACTGGGTAAATTCGTTAGTTTTTTCTGCAGGTGTATGCTTCTTGAACTTTACAAAAATTTAAAAACGTTTTTGTAGGATTTGTCATCCCTGTATTTTTAATGAAACATGCATTAAATAAATTAAACAGAGTCTGATGACATGGAATGTCTGTCCATTGCATACTGAAAAAGTAGTTATTGTTTGTTTTGACTAATTAGGGATTAAAAAAAGTAGATTTTGTAAATATTTGCCATTCTCTGCATAACTTTATTTTAATCGAAGAAAGTTACAAAATCTGTGTACAAAGGTTCTACTTTTTTCCACAAAACAAACTGTTGGGCAAGATTATTTGATTGATTGCAACCAATTAACGGTATTTGGCAAGTGACTATTAAACAGCAACTTGCACTGGCCTCGGACGCTTTACTTGGCGTGACACCTGCTATTTGGAGGTCACCCACAGGTGTCATCTTGAATGCATAACAAACGGGACATTGTTAGTTTGTCATTATTGGAATCAACAGGCGTAATGTTGAATATGTAGAGTACGTGGTTTGGAGGATGCTTCATTAGCCGCTCTTGCACGATGAATTTAAAGTAGCTTTGCAATTACTGATCAAGGAGCCTTGGTTTTATTTTATGTTTAAACCAATGATAATTATTTTTTTAAAGACTTCATAACAAATAATGCAATACGATATCAACAAAAAAGTTTTTTTGAAAAGTATTTCTTTTTATTTCATTCTGCATTGTTAAATCTCAAAACCAAGAATCTTAAGTACCAAAATAGTGTTTGTTTTCTTTATAGATCGGTTATTTGGCCAAACAAGGAGCAATATTGCTTGCGTGGGGTATTTCTCTTAATCCCCTGGTAGGTTTGCAAACAGTAATAATGCCCTCACAAAAGCAGGACCTCAACCTTGTATGTATAAACTGAAGGTTTTTCTACTAGGATCAAACGATCGTTTGTCATCAATTTTCAGTAGTCATGTCCATACCTGATTGCTCCCTTGCAGATTGCGGTTTTTACTCGGTTAAAATTAAACTTCCGATTATTTGAATATGTAAATTTCCTCTTTCAAGAAATCAATAAGTGGTTAGCTCTGCAAACATTTACATGAAAAGATCGATTGTTCGGTTTTTAATAGGATTTATGGTTAATGCTTAAGTTGTGATAAATCAAAACGAGATTTATTTTAGCGGAATGGCAGCTGGGCGTTGAGTGAACTGTAATTACCGACTGCAGAACAGAAACTTGATATGGGTCGATTTCACCAGTTTTGTCATTATAAATATTGCATCTATGCATTTATTAGAAAGACGTCATTTGGTTTGCATGCATTCAATGAATACTAAAGATTTTTTTTCTTATTTTGATGAACGTTGAATCAGAAATAATATATTTGAATAAAATTAAGATTAAAAGACTATAGGAAACCAATAAAAAATTATTTTCCTGTAAAAGTTGTTGTATTTTATTAATTTCAGTATAAAATTGTGGATATTGGACCAGTTTTATGATAGATCAGTTGACTTCCCCTTAGCGGGCACACCGTTAAACTCTGACATTTATGCAGTGGTTTAACTTGATTGAATTCAAATGGAAAGCCTTTGGTCTATTAACAATGTGCACTTGATGATGATGAATTAAACAATTTAAAAGAGTGCATTTTACTTTCATCTTCATTTCTCTTCAGGATAGAGTATTTTGGCAAATATATCTGAAAAGATGGACATGGCTTTTACATGAACTATGTTGAATGCCTATGGCTGTAATGAGTTACAATGTTGATGTAAAAAAAACATGTACAACATTAGATATAGTGAAAGAAGTGTTTATATCTTCTTCTTATTTACATGTTAAGTAGTTGTGTGTATCAAATAAAGTGGAAAATAACAACTTTGTTTAAAGCTATCAAGTAAGAAAACAAGCAATTTTCATAAGCAATCAAAAAAGATGGGAGGGACTGTTATAAAAAGCTGGTAAAACGTTTTAAAATGTACCCCAAAGATAGTCACCTAGTTAACTGTATTAATGTGGTGACTGTTACCTTCATGTCAGGCTAATGAACTAGGTTTACTTTTGAAGGTTTTTAGAAGAAAATTAGAAACCATGGTGGTAATGTGCAAGGTTTGTATTAAAAAAAAGCGCAAGGCGGCAATTAGTTTGATGTGTTCCAT
This sequence comes from Dreissena rostriformis, assembly GCA_007657795.1. NCBI lineage: Eukaryota > Metazoa > Mollusca > Bivalvia > Myida > Dreissenidae > Dreissena > Dreissena rostriformis. The sequence goes on along the minus strand of VMBQ01000013.1, from coordinate 382,673 downwards.
TGAAATGAAACTGGTATAATAAGAGGGTGTCCTGCAAAATATTAATGACTTTGTAATTAATATTGCTGAAATATATTGGCCATTTAAGTATATCAAGGAAATTTCAGTAAAAAAACTAACTAGGATCGATGTGTGTGTGAAAAACATGACAACTTTACCTCAACAAATCTTTGCTATTAATATGCAATTTATACATCAATTTATGATAATAGGTTTACATATTTAGGCAATATTGTTGGTTTGTTTGTATAAACAGATATCGTGTATCCTTTTAAACATTTTTTTTTACAAAAAACATTTAGCAATTCTTTTTACTTAACACAGGGGCAGAATCACTGAATATTTCGGCCAAAAGAACACAGCTTGTTGTGGCAAGTGGAGACCACTTGTTAATTTAGTGCTTTATCTAATCTTGGACCAAAACTGTTTTGGGTTTTGGTTTGTTATCATAGGTCTGTTTAGCATTGTTCTGTCACATAACTGTTGTGTTGGGGTATTTGAGGTCAGATTTCGGACTCCATGCTGATTACAAGTGACACTTTTATCAGTCAGATTGGTGACTGTCCTCTGAAAAGCCTGGGAACACCTAATTGGTCTGATTTATTATGTGGTTTCCAATATCCCATGGTCTGAACCTTAAAGTGGTTATACATGTTCAACTAATGAAGCCTTGCTTTCACTAGCATATGGCATTTCTAAAACTGTACCTTTTCATCTATGTATTCTGCCAAGCTGACATAAAAAGATAATTTCAGACAGTTTTATGGATATGAGAGTCCTTGATATCTGCTGGTCTTGGGGTGCCTGGAAATGCCTTCAGTCACACCCATCTGGTATGGTGTTTAAAAAAAACCCACAGTTTTCCTACTTACCATTTTAGCCTATAGTCTGAGAGACTCATGTGGGACTGAAATTAGTTTCGGGATTAAATTTTCAATTTTGTGAACTCAAAATAGACTCATTAATGCATCAACAGGTAACCCTTTATATATTCTGGTTTAAGCTTTTCAAGAGTCTTCTTTTAAAGCGAAATATTAAATTCAATGCATGAAGAATAGGGAAAAGAAGATCTTTTGATTAAAAGGAGGGTATAGTTTTGTGGTGCACCATGGTGACTCACCTGAGAGGGTCTTTGTGTTGTGTTTGCTTAGGCTCAATGCTTTATCTGAGCTATTATCGTTTGTCATAGATACTAGCGGGTTTATTAACCATGTTTTATCTCCTACTTATCAAAAGCAATATTATCAGTTTCGTTTGCGACATAACCAATGGTCCCATAATGAGTTCTGTGCGCTGATATTGACAAAATACATGTATTTACATGTTGAGAAAACAGGTAATGAATAATTTATAAGTTTACTGTTATAGATAACTTGTTTTTGCCGCACGGTATCAAATACTGTATAAATAAGCATTTTTTTATGACGAATATAAAGCTTGTATGACGAGACCAGACGTTATGACTATACATAGGAGACTGGAAGTTTAATCGTATTACTACAGTTTATTTAGCCGATTAGGCGTCCTAACTGTAATCCATTAAGGTGTAATTGTAAGTTTTAGTCGCGTGGCTCTTGCTATGGTTTGCGCGCATGAATCACCCGATGTTTTATCAATTGAATTAGCCAAACAACTTAACCTCAAACATGGCCCAAGATCTTGATAAAGTTTAATAAGGCCTTGTGTATTGATTACAGATAAGTGGTTACGAATGTTTGAACTCTCTGTAGTTTTTGACAATCCCTTTGATTTTGTCAAGAAATCTGTTTGTAAGGCATAAAGAGTTCTTGTTCCACATTTAGTTCTAAAGTGTATATTGAACAAGGTCTTTGATTGTGTATCTTTACTCTGGGCTAGAGTTGCATGAAGAAAAGAAAAACGTTGGTAATTAAGAAAGTCTGAAATTACTGGTAATTAAGAAAGTCTGAAATTACCATAGCAGTAATGAGTATTTAAATACAGGTACCATATTGGCTTGATTGAAAAATAGAAAATTTAAGCAAGAGAACAAGCATGATCTTTCTTTTCACTGTGAACTTCCTAAAACATAATTAGTTTGGGAAAACGGGGTTTAATGCATGTGCATATTGTCATCCCAAACTAACCTGTGCATTCTGCACATGTTAATCAGGGACGACACTTCCCGTCTGAACTGGATTATCTTTAAGAAGAGACTTCATACCTGATTAGTCAACAACACTGTACACACAAGCATTAGACCCTTTTTTCACTGAGTGTGGCTCATATTGTTTTTTTTTAAAGTTAACCCTTTGAGCGCTGGAACCGGATTTTGAAGGCCTTTGCAAACAGTTTGGATCCAGATGAGACGCCACAGAACGTGGCGTCTCATCAGGATCCAAACTGTTTGCTATTCTGATAGTATTCTTTGAAAAAAAAACGAAGAAAATGCTAATTTTAGAAATATAGCAGACAACATTTTAGCAGACGACAAATTTCCCAGCATGCAAAGGGTTAAATCTGTTCGGCTTAGTTTTTATAACGCCTGGTTTTTCTTCAGTAATGTAAACATAAATTACAAAAATTAAAAAGGGTAATGAATTATTTATAGGAAATATCCATTTTCGTACACAGGCTTAGGCGTAATTGATTGTGCTATATAGAGGTCATGTGACACATGCATCATTTGTTGAGTGGTTTGTTTTAAGGTGTAGCTGATAGACTGTTTGTATTGATAATTGTCAAGGTAACAGATGGAATCACCTGGCACTGTTATGGATCAATATTTTCTCCCATTTGGTGTCCTAGCTTTAAGTGGAAAATTGATGATAATAGCTCTGTTAAGTGCAATCATGCTGCATTGCAAAACCATTAACAGAGAACATTGTCTCTACTCTAACTCCTTATTGAGCATAAAAAAGTTTTGCACATGTAAGTAACATTTCTTAATTAGCTGTTGGAGATTTTGTTGAGCAAAACAGTGGAAAATAATAGTCATTATGGAATGTTATTTGCGACAAAGTCATACTGCAGTAAAATTAACAAACAGGACAAAGTATTTTGGCTATTGTAATTTCCCTAATTATATGAGTAGGGGTAATATTATTGTCTGTTTAGAGTGATAGATTTGGTAAAATATTTATTTTAAACACTGGCAAAAATGATAGTAAAAATAAAAGCCAATTAAGAAATTATCTATTGTTACTTCAAGAGTGTTGTTAAGGTTTTTTATTGTATTTCCATTCATTTTTGGTTTATTTTTTTCAAACCATAATTAAAACAGAAATAACACATTATAATTGAGCCACGCTCTGGGGAGAAAATGGGGCTTAATGCATATTCATAAAGTGGCGTCCCAGATTATGGACAACGCTTTCCGCTTTTATTATATAATTCGTTTAAAGGAAGTCTCCTCTGACAGAATGTCCACTTCAAACGGAAAGTATCATCCCTGATTAGACTGTGCTGACTGCACAAACTAATATGGAACGACACTTTATAGTCATGCATTAAGCCCCATTTTCCCAGACAGAGTCTCATATAATTATTATGTTTAGAGAAAATGCAAAACATGCGTAATGTAGAACAGAAAGAGAAAAACCTGGTGATAGCACTTGAAATGAGACTGGTCATCATTAAAATATTATTAGTGTATTCCATAATAGAGTCATTTTTGACTGGCCACATAAGAAACAAGTTACGTAACAGTTCAACAAGCTGTCTGTCACTCAGCATGGGGATATACTTGAGGGATTTGTACTTACTCTAATATCTTGGGTAGATCTGTATTACGATGGTCAGTGCGAGACGGACTGACTCTGTCCCCTGTAATCATAGATACTATCAGTAGCCGTTAAGTCTTAAATGAGAGAAAACACAGTGGATTAATTTTCTTCTGAAGTTGAAATGACAACCGCTTTTCCTACTGAAATTGAGTTTTGAATGGGAACTTGCACAGATTTGCTTAAACACAAAAAGTGAAAAGTAAATCTGATGTTTATGATGTAAACTATTATAAACATGCAATTAGATTTGACGGAATACTTAATTCAATGTGTGTTGTAAAAGGTTTTAAGAAATTGACCAATGAAATATACAGTAAATTATGTAAAAAAAATGCTTAATGAATTTGTATAAAATGTCGGCATTAATAATGGTCTGATTGTTAATGTCTTGTTACCTGAGATAGCTCACTGTCCCCTGTATTTCAACCCAGACATATTGTGTTGAAATCAATTCTGGCCTCAACAGCCAATTACCAAGGTGTGCCTTCAGAAAATCTCTGCTTTTATTAATTATCAGACAGTGGGACAGGAAAAATTGATAATATTGATTTGGTTGCCACGTGAACAGACTGTACAAACAGTAAATGGTTGCCGTGGCACGCAGGTAAAATGAAATAGGGGCTTATTAAGGGGAAATGGTGCTCATTAATGTGGCTCAAGGGTCCTTAAAAGGGACGCTTGAGTCCTTTGTTGGTAATTATGCACCTGAGCTCATAGCATTCTGCCTGCGCCTGCGATGCTCATCTCATTTGAGGACCACTATCTTGTCTGATGACTTTGTAATTGCTATTTTAATGAAATACAATATCTTAATGAAACCTGCTGTAACTGATCAAATGACGTCTGACCATGAATCATTTGCTATATGCACAAGCATTAGTGTCGTATTTTGCAGTCATGTTTGTAATCAATCAATTACTGTTTTTGTAATTGGTATTTTGCATTGTGCTGCTTCAGTGAACTGACTAACTACTTTTGAATGTATGGTAATTTTCTGTCTGTCCACTCTGGGATGTTTTCATAAGTTCTGTCATAGTGTAAATATTGTGAGAATACCAACAACCAATTTACATAATAAAATACACCCAAAGGCATCTTTTGGCAAAAAAAAGTAGTCCCAGCCCCTGAGGCAAATAGTTCTCTGTGTTTGGCTGTTGGATTGGGATCAGCGACCTGTCAGATGGGCCCTATATCAGGTTAAAAATCACTGATAATTGTAGCTGGTGTTACTATCCATTTAAGGGTCTATTCATATCTATGTGACACTCTATAGCAACCGGCTGTGCAAAAATGTAGCCACTCATCACCTTAGTGTCAGGTCACAGAAATTTGAAACCCATTTTTTGATCACTAGCTTTGATAATTAACACTTGTGTTGGTACATTTGTCAATTCTTCTCTATTTTCAGGTATTTTGGCATATCGATGTATTCCGAAGAAGTTACAGACGAATCACCGGCCACCTCTGTATGGGGCACTCGTGCATATTTTGTGCGCTGAAGGTAAATGTGTTTTAATATGAGAATTTCCGTTCTCTGTGTAGATGCAACATTTTTTAAACTTGACAAAGACTTGACCCTCTCCCGCTCAGAAGCAAGGTAAAAATGGCTATAATGCAACCAGCATAAAAGCAGAACAGCCTGCGAGAAACTCGCAGTCTGTTCGAGTTTTATGCTGTTTGCTTCTCAACAGTACCTAGGGTAAGGGTTGGATATGAAGCCTTTAAAACTTGAATCTAGAAGAAAGATCTTAAATTCAATTTGATTTCATTAAGGACTACAAACTTGTAAAATTGTGTATGTGAGCGGGAAAGGGTTAACCTTGAACAATATGACTTCAAACAACCAATTAAATATATTCCTGCTATCGTTCAATATTTAACTACTGGTTCCACATCTGAGTCCGCAGGAGACATCAATTATTTACAACCCCATTTATAGGCAACAATAAAACCATTACAGTTGAATAGACGATCATGATCGTTTCTCGAGAAGGTGTAATACTATATCTATAGGCATCAGGCACTTGACATTTAGAGCAGAGCATATTAAAATCAAATTGACCTGACAATTTTATGTCAAAGTAACAATGTCTCACAATGGACACCGCCGAATAAATATTCAAAAACGGACATAAATATCAAATTTTATATTTTATTGAAACTTAAATAATCAGCTTATTTGATAAATAGTAATGTGCGATAAACGTATTACTATATTTTACAACATAAACATATTAATTTTCTATTATATATGTCTAACATTGTAGGAAATTAATAAGGCTGTGTCTGTTTTAAAATCTTCTGTTTTGACTCGTGTTTAACAATGTCATAATTACCTGTCAATTGGAGGTAATTAATTAGTTGGTAATTGAATGACACAACATTACCTGGACTGTGATGATTGCTCATTAAACATTTACATGTCCATTCTTTGATCTTGTGGCATTTATATGGCCTTAAGGTATATGTTTGTAGGTTGTTAAAAATGAATAAAATAATATTTTTAGCTCTACTGGCCGAAGGCCGGAAGAGCTTATGTCATGGCGTGGTTTCCGTCGTCCGTCCATCCGTCCGTGTGTGTGTCCGTTAGACTTTTTCTTGTTTACGCGATAAAGTCCACAGTTTTCATCCGATTCTTTTCAAACTTGTTCAGTGTCTTTATATTAATGAGGACTCGAACCCTATTGAAAATGGGTAACATTCCCTTGCATGTTGACTTTCCATTCCTTTTACATTCCAGCCAGTAGAGCGATTCAGGCCCTCATGGGCCTCTTGTTAAGTTATGTCTGACATTGCTTTTTTTTGCAGTGTTGTATAATTTATGTAATAATGTATGTTTGTATACCCAAGAAAAATGCATTAAGATTCACACCTCTTTTAAGGGACAAACAGTTAATATAAATCAATAGTAACAAAAGAAAAAGTACTGAAGGCTGATATTTAAAACACCTGAATATAAAGCGGCTATGCATTGACCACTCAACAAAGGACCGATGTTGACCAGCTCCCATGTTTCATGTCCCCTAGTACCACATGACCCGCAGCTAATTGAATTCTAATAACAAGGTGTCACGGAGAACTAATAACCCCAGGTAGGGTCCGGTCTGGCAGATCCTTAATAATGCACGAGGCAAAGTCAACCCTAGATCAGGGATCAAAACAACCACCTTTATGTAGCCTGACTGGTGACTCATCGAGGGGCTTTAAGGGCCAATAAGGGGACAAAGCAACGGGGTTTTTAAAATAAATTTTCTGTGGACTTCATTTAAATGACATTAATGGATGTTGCTTTCTGATAAAATCCATCAGTTAAAGGGACTGTCCACTAGATAAAGCGTTGCGCGATGCGAAACGATATTTTGGGAACCTACGAGGATTGCTTATATAGCTAAAAAATTCATCCGCCTTAAACATTAGCGTCCGTGGTCTAGTGGTCTAAACAGGTAGCTTTTTACTCTAGGACTCCAGGAATCCGGGGGTCAGTGGTTCGAGCCCTGTTGAGGGTTACTTTTTTTTCCTTTTTTTAAATTGTATTCTTGTTTTTTACTGGAGATTTTTAGTTCAAATGTTTAAATTTATCTATATAAAGCATTTAAAGCATTTGATGACAAGCTTCAATACATGCCAAAATCTAGTGGATAGTCCCTTTAATACATGATTTTCCTACACAAAGACTTAGTATGTATTTCCCCATTAAATTTGTTTATTTCCCTTACTATTAAATAACTTTAACAAATATGTTAACATATATTTTAAACATGCTATTACTATAGGTGTTTTGAGGATTTATGTTAAAATTATTTTATCATTTATCGATTCAATAGTAAAAGTGACCTTCAAAGTATTACATCATTTTAATCAGCAAAATGGCAGTTGTAAATACCTGGTCAATTGTCACAAAAGTGCTAAACAATTGGCACATTAATGTTGAAAGGTTTTCATGACAGTGCTTGTTGATAGCAATAATGGTTTCATGAACCTTGTATGCATGATATGGTCCATTAAGTGAGTAAACTTAAAATGAAGGATCATAATAATGGTTCTGGCAATAAAAATGTCACAGTTGTATTGTTCTGAAGTATTTGCATTATTTTTACGGCGTTTTAATACTATGATTATTTTATTATTAAATTAGTTATCACAGATTAATTCCCATTTATTTTTTTAAACTAATTGACAGTTACAAAATAAATTTGCAAATTTTGTTTGAAAGTTACTTAATCTATTTACATTTGTTTACCAGATAAATGTCTATTGCACCCGTGTCCGACTGCAATTATTTGACCCATTCACATGGGCGTCTGACTGCCATTATTTTACCCATTCCCATGTATGGCCACTGGGTTTCAATTTCAATGAAAAGAAATAGAAGCAGCCAGTGTGAAAATTTGCATCTACCTGTGATGTTTTCTCAGTCTTAGATGTTGTTACCTTTGATCCTACTGGCACACCTGGGAACTTTCCAATCCTGTATCTACTTTTGCTGTTTTCACAACTTCAAAATGTTTCATGGGAAAAAGCCATTGATATCCACTTGAGACATTTCATTTAAATTTTGTTTTGATTCTATTGAAATGCAACCTCATCTTGAAGAAATGGGTATAAAAATGTAGTGAATAGAGGACTGCTTTTAAGACAAATTAAGTATATAATAAAATAGAATGCACTGAATTTAGAAGTCCAATATACATTTCAGTGACCAATCAAGGGGTTGAAATAACAATGACTTTTAATAAGGGTCTCTTAAGCTTTCATTCAGTCACAGGTGTACTTGTCATTCAATAGCATAATAGGTATTTTTCCACCCGAATTCATCCCCACAAGTGATGCTTCAGAACGATTTTATTTAGTCCCTAAGCCTCTATGTCCTTCAGACGTTCCCGTCAAATTCTCATTAGTCATGTATAACGTTTATTTTGCATGGAAATTGAACACATTTTTTTTTTTTTGATAAATCATAACCCATTTAGCGTGCATATTTTCATAAGATAGTCAATGCTTGTTATTTACTACCTTCAACATGTCAGGAAGTAACAACATCTGATTGATTCAACAAAAGCAACATTGTTTCTTCTAAGAGACACTCATTTTTACTACGAAAAAACTTACTAACTAAACATACCAAAACAGGTTTGCCTGTCAGAAATTATTTAAAAATCACCCAGTAAAGGTCCAGTAAAATAACATCAGCATAACTTTAAATCAGAAGAAAAATACCCTTGACCTTTCTTTCTATGCGTTATGTTTGACCTTGACCCTTGTGTTTGCAGGTGATATTCACGCAGTTCCAGTACAGCGACCAGTCCTCTCTGCAGCCATCAGCCCTGAGGAAGGCACTGGCTGACACATTCGCCAAGCAGGAACGCTTCCAGCTGGGTCATATGGATGATGCCGCAGAGTGCTTTGTAAGTGTCGCTGCCGTAAAGGGCTTTTGTGTTTGGGACATATTGTGAAGGAAATGAGTGTTGTCATAGGAAGACAGGCATAGCAATTATTGTTGTTTTTTAAAAGTGTGAAGTGTCAGCAGTCTTCACAGGCTGACATGGGACAACACTCGTATATGGCATTTTCTGTTTCAATGACGTCTCTGCTGACTGTAAAAATCGATAGTAGGTGGAAAATACCATCCTGATCCAGAAAGGATGTAAAACATTGCTAACAAAGTTGCTTAATTTTAAAAAGCGTTATAAAATTCTGTTTTTGAATATATCAAACGATTGGTGTCAATAAAATTGTTTAACCCATGATCTGACTTTATATTTCAGGAGAACATTTTGAATCGCATCCACTACCACATCGCCAACCAACACAATGAGGACAACTGCACCGCCCCTCACTGTATCTCGCATCAGAAGTTCGCTATGACCGTCTTTGATCAGGTAAATATTAAATATATACATTCATTACAAATTGGTTTTGATGAATGGTTAAATTTATTTCAAGGGAAGGCTAGAGAAAAAAATATTTGAACGAGTGCCTTTAATTGACATTCTGTAATATTTAAAAACAGTCGCCATTAAATTGATTTATATGTAGATATTATATTAGTATAATGGTTTAAAATTTTTAAATAAGATTATTGTTTTTTAATAATGATGTTTTTAAGTAAAAGTAAATTGTTTTTCTGTACTTCTGTTGTTTGTAAGACTATTTTGGCAATGAGTGCATAGCCACACAAATAATGTGCACTTGAAATCTGAGAAAAAAGGGTGTACGATTTTTAACAATAATGATTTGTGTGTTACCTAAACAATTTCAAAATCATTTCGTAATAAAATGAGTGATTGTTAAAAAAAATCAGATCAAATGACAAACTCTCTAGTAATGTTATAATAGATGTGGTTATAATACTAAGTAACAGTTATGAGTGAATAGGGACTATTTGTGTCGTGTTCTGAGAAAAATGGGCATAATGCTTGTGCATAAATTGTCATCCCAGATTAGCCTGTGCAGTCTGCACAGGCCAATCAGGGACGACAATTTCCGCTTTTATGCAATTTTTCGTTTAAATGATGTCTCTTCTTAGTGAAAATCCAGTTTAGGCGGAAAGTGTCATCCCTGATTAGCCTTTGCGGACTGCACAGGCTAATCTGGGATGACACTATGCGCACATGCATTTTGCCCAGTTTTCTCAGAACGTGACACATTTAAGTGCAGTCACATTGACATTATAACCATTTTCTATTTTAAACAAACATTAAGATTATTATATGTCACTTAAATGTCTGCAAGCCACAATTTGTAAATAATTAAATTGTTGACATTTTTCAAAACCAAAACCTGTGTTGCATTTGCAAAGTTTAAAAAACATTGCAATTCAAAAGGGTACATTATTTTGTCAGGTAAACAATTCTCCTTTGTGTCTTTAGTACTTTTTGAGAGTCAAGTGTGAAACTGTTGTAACTGATACTGGTTTAAAGAAATTATACATGGCCCAGCCCTTGCCATTTACCTTGGACTTGAAGAATCTTACAGTGAATATTTACGTTATCTTTAATTTAATATTTGGTAAGCAGCATGGTGTTGTGTTCAAATATCAAACTGGAAGCCCTGGGGGTCATACAACATTGCAAACAAATAGAATACAATGATTGTAGCTCTTAATAGGACAACAGGTTTACTTAGCTTTGTGTATTCTTTCTGATGGGGACACTTTTTCAATATTTGTACATCTAAGATGTCGGAAAACCTCTTTGTGCCGGCCTGTTCCTGGATTGTTTACTCTATAAGGATGTTTATAAGTAATTGTTAAGCTTAGGGCTCTAATTGTTGATCTTTGGATTACTTAATCACACCTTGGTGATTGGGAAACCATATATAGGTAAACAGGCAATAAATTTGTGTCTCCAGTTATCTAATACTGTCAATTCATGCAAACATTGTGAAGATAAATGAGCAGTTATCCTTACTCAACCCAGGTATTGGTCTGTGAAAAATCCACGCAAATATTTTAAAGACTTAATCACAGAAGATGAATTTAATGATATGAGCCACATAATGCGAAAATGGGTATTATGCCAAATGTGGCCAGCGTAGCTCTAGTGGTCTCATAAGTGGACTTTATTACTTCTCATACGGAGAATACGGATGCAGAGGCATACCTGGAGCTACTCTGCTAGGAAGGCCCATTTTTATACGCGGTGGCTCATAATACTGATTGTGACCATTATGTTCATCATGATAGGAATATCGGTGATAATGGTTAAACATGTCTTTGGTTATTATGCTGACTGGTTATTTTGGGCTGTACTTTTGCTGATCATAGATATGAAATAAAACACATGTTAGGTTTCAGTTTCGCCAAGATGCAATCTATAAGGATGTCTGTTGTGTTTCTCAACCAAAAACACGACACCAACATTGTTTTAAAGGGACGAATAACAAAGTGATATATCTTAAGCAAACATCTTTTCAAACCACCCCTACAAACTTTTGTTCCTTAGATTTGAAACAATGTGGCAAATTTGAGTAATATAACCACACCTGAGGTTCAGTTGCTTATCTTGATCAAATATTGAAAGTTGGCTCTCCAGTAGCAAACCAATATCTCCTGGCTATATAAACATGGAGCACAAGGTTTAGTTTTTTTTCACTGGTGATAAACCCATTAAAGAGTAAATCTGATACATAGATTTAAACAAGTTTAAACACACACTTAGTACACAGGAGCAAAATGGGGACCCAAGAATAGATCCACTTTAGGACCAAGCAAACAAAGTAATTTCCCCAATTCTCTGAGATGTCATGAAGGAGTGTGTCAAAACAGTAAATCAATGGAATAAATGACATCTAGTGTATCCAAACAAGCTCAGTTTACCTGATTTTGGAGTGTTGACTCTACTTTTTACCTGGGAAAACACAACAAATACAGTATTGGAGTCTATAAACTGTAGAAAGGCTGTCATCAGTTTGGATGACACATTTCACTGTAAGGGCAGTTATTTGTAATTGTCCCAGCCAATTAAAGGGCCAATCAAAGGGTCATGTTACTTAGACCAATGTAATAATAAAGACATTTTTCGCTCTGTCACAAACAGCATTGACATATGCCATGCGGTGTGCCATGTAATTAGAGAATAACAGCTTTATTGAACAATTTTGCATGAATAGACTTGGGTTTTCGACTGCAATGAGGCAGCTGTACTTTCAGCATCGTACAATAAATGTTGCTGGAAAAAGTTTAAATTGACTCATACCATTTATGCCCTTTTTGTAATGTCCAAATATTTAAGTGTTCATATATTTATAATCTAGGCCATTATGTATTGACCAAAATGATTTTGTCCATTAAAGACCTATTGACCAAGAGAACACAGGAATACACTTTCTAAATTGGGGAACGAACGTTCTAAGAACTCAATTTGCAATGCTTGGACAATGTTTTTTTAGTTCATAAACAGCTTTGCATTGTGGTCAAGACAATTTGAAAATTTGAAAGTGATTTACATCATGTACAATGTTACTCTTTTTTCAGCTTGTGTGTCCGTGCGGTGCACAGTCAGAGCCCCACAAGTTTTACGAGATGGTTCATTATATATCAGCCAATGCCTTAGTGTAAGTAACCTTTGTAATCTCCCTGCATGAAAATGTTTAAGCCATTAACACTTTATACGTAAATGTCCTAAAAGAAGCATGAATCATTAATCATATTCATGGACAACAAATATGAGTCCCCCAAGGAAACATTAGTTGTTGATTAAACTGCACAATTTTAAGTAAGCGTGAAATTAAAACCTTAACAATATGTGTCGTGTTCTGAGAAAACTGGGCATAATGCTTGTGCGTAAATTGTCATCCCAGATTAGCCTGTGCAGTCCGCACAGGCTTATCAGGGACGACAATTTCCGCTTTTATGGAATTTTTCGTTTAAATGATGTCTCTTCTTAGCGAAAATCAAGTTGAGGCGGAAAGTGTCGTCCCTGATGCATTATGCACAGTTTTCTCAGAACACGACACATATCGGCTATACTCATCAGTCACCGTTGCACACGTTGTCATGGCTCATTTTTCACCACATCTCCAAAAGGATGTGCCTGTCCTTTACCTGCATTGGGGCTATTTGTCATGCCGAAAGCGAAAATTAATGCTTGACACATGTTATAAATCGTTTTATTCATAGAGCAGGCAGTTTAAATTCAAATATATCCTCATGGTGAGTGGTGTAATAGTATATCGTGCGCGTAAATTGTGTCTGCTTGAGTGCTTTACTAGCTCTTGGCGGTAAAATTATGCAAGCTGTTTAAAGCAAGTTTGTAATGTAATCGAGCCATGAATTTAACATGCATGCAAATAGATTTGTTCATGTTGTGACAGCTTTCATTTATTGCTAAATACATTTTTGCATGTACAAGCACTTTTGTGGCTTTCTTAACACATCCAGTTTTTCATTTTGTATTTGCTAAAGATGAAAGTTTTTGTGTTTGTTTTGGAAAAACACTCTAGAAACAGGAAAATATTCTCATAAAACAAAAAATAATGACATGTTGTAAATTTAAAAAAAGAACATTAAAGCATCTGTGACTTGAAATACAAAAGTGAAACATTTCATGATGTCATTTCTTTGTCCTAAATTTATGTAAAACTAAGACACATAAATGTTATTTTCATATCTACATGACTCATAATATTTACATTAATTTACACAGAATGTTGACAGGTATTTGTTTCACTGTAGGTCCCAATCAAGGACAATGCAAGAGAACGGGGACATGCTTCATCCCAGCAGGTTTGGCCTATTGCTACGGAATGCTGGCGCCATTGGTGACGTGCGAGATTGCCCTGTTAGTAGCGCAGACCGTTGTGTGATGTAGTATATAAATATCTGTCTATGAAAAAGGGGCTTATTGCATGTGCGAAAAGTGTCATCCCCGATAACATTGTGATGTCTGCACAGGCTTATAATCAGGGAGCACACTTGCCCCTTTTATGGAATTTTTCGTTTGGAGTAAGGCCTTTCCAAACGAAAATCCAGTTTAGGAGGAAAGTGTTGTCCCTGATTAGCCTGTGCAGACTGCACAGGCTAATCTTTGACAACACTTTATGCACATGCATTTAGCCCAGTTTTCCCAGAACGGGGCTAATAAAAAAATTATGTTCTTTCTGTATGATAAATGACAACTGGATGTTGTTATAACCTTTCATGGCAAACCATAGATCTGTCAATTAAAATGTTTTATAATTGTGGTTAGAAATGCAATGAGAATGTTTTTTGATTTAATTATTTTTTGTGCAACATCAATAGAAAGGGTTTATACAAAATTTTGTTGCATAAAGTAATTTTTCAATTTCAGAATAACTGTGGAAAGAAAGTCCAAATTAGGCGAACACTTCTTAATGAACCAGATGTGGGTAAGTGAACAAAATTACTTTGTCAAATATTTAAGATTTACTTAGATGTTATTTTAAAGTGTAGCTAAGAGCTAAATTCTCTCTTTTTGTAATGATACCTGATTGAAGAAATCTCAAAATTTAACGTTAACATTTAATTTATGACTCATAAATACTGACCCGTTTTCTTTACTAATACTGCCCCTACTGACTCTGCCCCTATGTATTCCAGTAAGCGTGGGTCTGGTGTGGGGGTCAGACAAGGCAGACCCTGAGCTGGCNAAATCATATGAATGAGCCTTGCTCTGTGAAAAACCCAGTTTTGGCGTAAAATGAGTTAATAGTTGTATTAAACAGTTATCATTAAATAGTAAATCTTTTACACCACATTAATCTTTAAAGCAAAGTCATTTTGGGAAAATTTAAAAATTGTGATATAAGAAACAACATTTATAAATGAATTTACAAAAGTTATTTTGAAATTAACCTATATATTTAGGGTTTATTTTCTATTTATGTCAAAGCACTTAAAATATTAGGTAATTGACATGCCAGTTTAACACCTAGTAAACTGTTCACTGCTTCACCCCATTTCACCCCCATTATCAACAAACAGAAATAATAGTTGTTAAATAACTAAAGAGTGATCAAGCAGTCATAATGTGATGTTAGTGACAATTGTGGATTTCATAAAAGTGATAATTTGTTATGCATGAAGTTTTGTCGCCAGAATGTTTTGTAGGATCATAGATGCCATGACCTAGCATAAACTGATTTGAGTAATTTATATTCACTTTGTATTTAAAGAACTAATGAATAAATGAATGCTAATGTTCATTTCAAACAATATGCCGATTTGGTTGATCAGTTCATTTCAAGGACAATAATTTAAGCAGTCTTATTAAAGTAGGTTTTATAGGCGATTTGTTTTGCAGTTATTTAAGGAGCGTCGTTAAATATTTAGTTCTATATTCAGCCCAGAGACAAGTCATTTGAGCAATTTACTTTCTTTATCAAGTTGTTTTAGTTTCAGTGTGTTACATTTCATGGTCATACAATTCTGTTGATTCTGTCAAGATATTTGCCTTATTATGTCAATCATGTTTGTGGTCGCCATATGAACAATGTTAGTGGAAATTGTGTTAAAATATTGATAATCTTAACATTCTTCTCATTGTATTCTATATGCTTTCTAGATTGACTCTAATTGTTCTTCATGCAAATTAGGCGTTACTTACTGGTAACCTGAGTTGACTGTTAACAAGACAGTTGTGAGGATGCATATACTATCCTCTCACATCTACATTCTGGCCCATTCTTGTGGTTCAGCATGGAATGTGGTCAACAATGAATGCTGTGTGAGTCTGACCTGAATCTCAACTAGGTCTGGCCACATTCCTGCATGAAATATTTATGAAATCTGTCACTTCTCACTTACATTCCACCTACATAAGTGATAACTTCAAACACCAGCAGAAATAGGTTTACTTGTTGCTCGGACATGGTTGACCTCGTGACCAGCCATAGCTTAGTCCTAATTAATCATGAGACTTACATTGTTCTCTATCGTAATTCATTGAATGATTAAAAGCACAATCTCATTGTTTCTGAACTTCATCAACTTCATTATTGCTTATTTGAGCCTTGCTTTAAGACAATTGAGCTCATGCATTTGCATAAAGGATGACACTTTCCGCATTTTTGAAATTTTTCATTTAAAGAAAGTCTCCTCTAAACGAATATCCAGTTTAGGGAGAAAATGTCGTTTAGCAGACTGCACAGGCTAATCTGGGACAACACATAACGCACAATTATAAAGCCCCGCTTCCAAAAGCCAGACTCATTTCATGAATATACTCCTATTCTCTGGTTCTGATTTCAGATGTTCCACTCGGTGATGTGTAACGATGGCAGCCAGTTGCCACGGTTACAGCTGACAGCAGTGGTGTGTTACTATGGGAAACACTACTCCACCTTCATCTTCCATACCAAGATACAGGAATGGATCTTCTTTGATGATGCAACCGTCCGACAGGTAGGAAAACAGACTTGTTACTCTTGGCATATACTTGGTAGCAGTTCTTCCTCAGGTGACTTAGCCTTGTTCTGGGAAAATAGGCTAACTGCATGTGCATAATTAATCTGGGATGACACTTTCCGCCTAAACTGGATTTTTGCTAAGAAGAGACTTCCTTTAAACGAATAATACCATAAAAGCAGAAAGTGTCATCCCTGATTAGCCTGTGCAGTCTGCACATTCTAATCTGGGACTTCACTTTACGTACATGCATTAAATCCCATTTTTCCAGAATGAGGTTCAATATATCTTAAGCAGCAGTAAAAAAAGTGAACTGTGAAACTCCAACATGGAGTTGTTATCAACAGGAGAGAAACCCGTAATATTTGTTGTCATTTTATTGAGGCCAATAACTATGGTACTTTGAAGCCAATTATTTTTTAAGGAAATGAGTCATTCATGAAGTGATTATTAACAAATGTAATTATTTTGATATATTATTACACAATGATGTTTTTTTCCCACAATTAAATAAATATAATTATTAGGAGAAATTTAATAGCAATAATATGATTTGTGGTCCACAATTAGACATATTGATTTTATTTCTGAAATATTACCTAAGACAATTTATTCCTGTAAAACAGCTGATTTTCATCTTTATGTTTTCATTAATATATCTAATGGTCCTTCAAAGATTGAGCTACACATTTATCTGGGAGTACATTAGTATCAATAAATGTTCTTTATGGTACTGATATACTCTCTTTAATGGGACATAAACCATCAATCAATACGAAATTTTGATTTAATGTATATTTCCTAATTTGAATTTTATCGGCAACAAGCTGATTTATTTCATGCGGATGAATAAACATGAGAGTAATGAGCTCCATGATTAAGTTTATGGCATCGGCAATACAGGCCAATACACAAACGGGCAGATTAAGAATCCATGCCATGTCGGGACACCTGTGGCTTAGAAAATACGTGCAAACACTTAACTGCCATCGAATGATGTTTGACACCATTCATGAGTCTGTTTATTGTACAAAGAATTTTTTAAAGCGAAATCTCCCGGGCTGTCCGTCCAATATTTTTAAGCCGTTCTGGACAGAGGCTGCCAGGTCAATAGCATACCGTTTTCTGTTTGGATTCGATATTCGTAGAATCATATGACGGTTGCAGGGGATTTATATTTCAAGTGACTGCTGCCCGGCCCACCCATGCGACATCTGAGCAATTTGATCATTTTGATCGCTCTTTGTGTTGGTTTTGTGGTCATCCTGAACCTTACTGTTGCCCAGATTTTACCACACTGGGATATATATTCCTTATTTGATGACCCTTTTGTGGTCAGGTCTCATGATAAGAGGAAATTATTTTTTGCCTGTGAAATGAAGTAAGGGTTAACATACACGTGTTCACTGATTTAAAATTCAGGGATGGGTTTGGGCATTTAAATTCAATTAGGTTACATAAAACCGATGATAAAGCGTTTTTTCAGACCCCTTTCAATGTCAAATTATTGGTGACATCCGGTGCATCTTAAAGAGCTTATCCATTGAATTAATAAAGCGCGCTAAAAGAGTGCTCAATATTCAGCTGATATTTTGACAGGAAATTTACTTTTCTACAGGAAGCATATTGTTCAGACCAGAAAGTTTTAAACCAAAGCGTATAATTAGGTTGTGATAGGCAATTCACTTTTGATTGGTTGCTTTTTAATGTTATAAAACAGGAATAGAAATCCCCTTTCTTGATGCCATTGGTTATCTGATGTGTGCTGAGTTTTGAAGGGAGTTTTTCTTTAAATATTTTTTTTTTATTATTAAAATTTACAATGTTAAGGAAATATGGAAAGGTGAGTTTGTTGTTTTTATGAATTAAGGAAATATGAACGTTTTATGAGTATTAAATCTTAATTCCTTAATTTGCTTCAATTTGTTTGCAAAATCAAACCGTTGCATATTTATATATACAACCTTTCAGATTGCTTATTTTGGAAATGTGTACCAAAACTCTGATTATCTGGATGAAATGATTATTTGGTGTATTTTGTTTGGCTTAAAATTTACACTTTGAAGCAGCTGAGTTCAACTCTCTTTCATTTCACATTGGTGAAATGTCCTCTTTAATAGCAGTGAAGCAAAATTTACCTGTATGTGTACAAAACTGGGTGACCTGATTTGGTCCCTGCAAAAGGCAAAGGTGTAGTGGAGTTTACTATCTTTTAAGCCTTGTAGTAAATCCTTGGCAAGTTGCCAGGCCGCGTATTTAGCTCTGGGGAGGGTGACACGGTCATGTGATCAGGTCATGTGACTGCCTGAAGCTCACAGGGTGAAATTAAATCAGTAAATCAAGCATGATGAAGGTATAAATCCATAGAAAATTGGATTTGGGAGGGAGGTTGTTGAGTTTTCACATGGCAATCTTCCTCCTTACAAGATCATATCTCCCAGGTAGTGGGGACAGAAAGATAACTGCAATCATTTTGCATTGTTGACAGTTTGCTTTATTTAAGTTTGTGTATTGGAGGGGGGAGGTAAAACTTGGCGCCAATCTAGCTAATATCTAGTGAGTGTGCTTACTCAAGTCAGACCATGTAACAGATAGCATTGTTTGCTTACTGTGAAAAAAGTAAATGAGTCTTACTTTGGGAAAACAGGGCTAAGGCGGAATGTGTTGTCCCTCATTAGCCTGGGTAGACTGCACGGGTTAATTTGAAATGACACTTTACGCACATGCATCAAACCCCATTTTCCAGAGCAAAGCTCAAATAAATTACACTTTCAAAGTAGTTCATTAAATTAAGTAGGATTGCACCAAATGCATTTACATACAATATTAAAACCATATATCGTCTGTAGTATTTTTTACATTAATAAGAATAATTATTTTTAGGATTCTTTGAAGCATTATTATTTATGATACATTTTAGTATATCATAATCCTAAAACACATGTCATAAATACCTGTCCATATCTGTGTACATTAGCCGTGTTGAAACTTGGACAATGCTGGTCTCCAGACTTACCCATTTAAGTTGAGGTTATAAATGACTGTGAGGTACAAACTGGGTTACTTGTCACATTATTGTGTACAAGTAAAATAGTAAAAATAACTTCTTCTTTTTTTTTAAGATAATAAAGTACATGATAGTTAAGTTGAGAAAGTATCATATTAAACCCCACATATTGCAAAGTGCCTTCCATTAAATAAATTTGCATACCGGGTAAAAATTGAGCCAAGTAAATGTTACTGAACAATTTTTTATGTTCAATATAACATGTTCAATATAACATGTTCAATATAACATGTTCAATATAACATGTTCAATATAACATGAGCCGTGCTCTGGGATAAACAGACTTAATGCATGTATGTAAAGCATCATACCCGTTTAGCATGTGCAGTTTGCACAAGCTAATCAGGGACAACACTTTCCGCTTTTATGGAATTTGGTTCATAGGAAGTCTCATCTTAATGAAAATCTTGTCTGGGTGGAAAGTGTCATCCTGGATAAGCCTGTTTGAACAGATACTCTGCACACATCCATTTTTCGGGGCTCCTTATTTAATGTCAAACTGCAATATTTCTTCTTTGAAAGTTACGCTCTGTCCATCCCTACAACTATTGTCTGTCTTTTCATACAAAATGTTGTTAACGAAATTGATACGTCAGATTAACATTTTTTAAATTTTTAAGATGGTATAAGATTTTAAGCCTGAACATCTGGTATGCTTCATTCCTTTTTAAAGAATTTCTAATTAAAATATTTCTTCAGATATATATTATTGTCAAATTCAGACTGCAGTGTTATCCAATTGTGTAGTTTCTTTGCTGGATAAATAATTGAATATGTATAATTTTGTTTTAATGAGTATAATAACAGCGATTTGCCAGATTTACAGCAAATAATATTTGTACGGATTGTATGATATGTAAAGAATTGACAGGTAGTGTCATTAAAAACCTTCCCTATACTGTAGCTGAATGGAAAGTAATATTTGACTTGTCATGTTACAGACAATATGCAAATATCTTGCATATTTGAGTGGTATTGTTCATAACAAGCTACAAATTATAACAATTATGCACACGTTTTGGGGATATCATTGACAGTATTTGTGTTATGAAAGTTATGTCATGAAACAGTTATTGTAAATGTAGGTGTGATTTTAGGACTTGTTAATGAAATTGAAATCAAACTTTGGAATTGTGGGAGTACTTTTAACACAATATTCTGCTGTGTTTTCAGTAAGAATATGTTTTTTGGTATATTTTCATTCTTTTCTTGTTTCTGATAATTTGAATGTTAGTATTTCAGTGTTCTGTTTTTAATACTTTATTATATGCAAACTCATTATGAATGTTAAATCGGATTACATGTTTATCTGTAATATTTGTAATGGAAACTATTTATAATTACCACAAAACAGGTTTACGGCTACATGTCAATGTTAATACGACATTCTGCAGAAAATGTTTAACTATACCACTATTTCCAAACCAAATCAAAACATTAATAATTATTATTGTGATTTGCTATTTTTGTTTCTGAGGTAATTTGAAGAGTATAAAATAAGTGAAAACTGTAAATAAAAACAACCATAGAACTATCACATGTAACAATCTATTCAAGGATAACACAAATCAAATAACTAACCCTCATTCTTTCTTACATCGCAATTTGATTGCATGTGCCCTTAACTGGTTGGTTACACAGCATTCTATTTCAACATAATTTGCCATATTTGAGCAAATTCAAATGAAATCATTCGTTTTTTTTGTTGACAGGTACTCATGTTTCCATGTCATGTGAAAACATATATTTTTACACATTAGTTTTTACTGGACACAAGGACAATGTGTTTTAAACATTATACTGGACCTCAGTAATTTTATTGGAAATGTTGTCCAAAGTCAGACGTCTTTGGCACAGGTTGCACATAACACCTTTATTTGTCTGTTCTTGTTCAGGTGGGTCCCCACTGGGAGCAGGTTGTGGATCGTATCTCCAAGAGCCGCTACCAGCCCCTGCTGCTCATCTACACCAACCCCAATGCAGCCCCTGTCACCACGGAAACAGCCCCCAGCACCCGCCAGATGGCCCCGGGATACTCTATGACTGCCAGTAAAGGTAGGGATCACACTTGCACTATTTCTCTATGTGACCCAGGTAGGGATCACACTTGCACTATTTCTCTATGTGACCCAGGTAGGGATCACACTTGCACTATTTCTCTATGTGACCCAGGTAGGGATCACACTTGCACTATTTCTCTATGTGACCCAGGTAGGGATCACACTTGCACTATTTCTCTATGTGCCCCAAAATACTGGTAAACCACACTATTGCGGTGAGATTTTGAATATCAATTTAAAAAAAAAAAAAAGAGAAAAATTTACCCATGTGTAAGATGTTTTTTTTTAAGCTTTGTTAAAGCTTTGTTATCTAAAGAAACAATATTTCAAATGATCACAATATTAAACTCGCTCACATTGTTCATGTGTAGATCAGCACGTTACAATACTTGAATAATGCCTTATTTAAATGCTCCTGAACATTTATAATGCTTCATGTTGACAACGGTTTAAAAACATTAAAGTGAACATAAAATTGTCAATATATTTTTTTGATCAGACATTCTGCCTCCATCTGTAAATCAACATATACTTTTATGTGAAAGTTCATATTGAACATGAGTGAACAGGATGAGCACAGTGTATCGGTAATGAAACTAGTCATGTATAGCTTTTGGCAAGATACGTTCAGTTTCCTTGATGCAAATATTAAAACTATCATTTATTCTAAAATAAAGGTGACTCATTAATGGAAATTCATCGCTGTAGTTCACTTTCTGTGTATTTTTTTTTTAGAAAACTGTATTAATTAATTTACATGACTCATAAATAAGTGAGAGAATTTTTTGTGCATAGTAATACCGGTATAACTAAAATGAACAATATTTACTGCAAAAAAAATCAAAACGTAATCATATTGCCTGGAAACTAAATGACAGGTGTGTATTCTTTTCCTGTTCAATAGAGGAAAATGAAACAACAACTGAAATAAATTGCTTCCATGTTAATGTTAATAACCACATTTAAATAATTATCTAATGAAATAAACACCATTAAAGTGGCAAATAAATAAATTCATTTTGCGTCTTATTTCAGACTCAAAAGAAGACTCGAAGAGTAAGCCATCTCTACCGGAGAAATCTCAGTCAAGCAGGAGGGTTCTGAATTCACGTCTAGAAGGTGGTGATCCAGCTAAATTAGAGAAAGAACCCTTGGAACGAACGTCCAGTTTCGAGCATCGACGTCAGTCCAGCTTCATGCTCGCTGTTACAAAGCCTAAAACCAAGGACGAATCAATATACGCTGTGCCACACAATAACACCAAGGTCGTTATTGCCATGAAGGACATCAGTCAGCCTGACATGCGACAGATGGGATCACGGCCAGGGAATGGACCTGGTTTTGCAGGAGACTGTGTGGATGGAATTGAGGACTCTGAGAGCTACAATAACTACACACTGTCAAACAGCGATCATCATCGCAGGCCCAGTCTCAACAGCCCCGATCATAACAAACTGCCTTTGACACCACATTTCTCCCGCGGTGGAGAGACTCAGAGAAAAGAAAGCTTAAAGAAAGTGAAGGGCAAAGTAGCAGCAGATGTTATTAGGTATGCTGTGGAGGGTTCGAAGAGAAATTCTCAGTCGTCTGAATCGGACATGAGTTCTGCAGCCAATGGTGATGGTCTGATTGCTATGGGTAATGGCAAACCGACTGTGCCTGTGAAACCATCTCATTTCAGAACACGATCTCAGAGTGTGGAGGACAATATAGCAGCTCTGGGGGAGTGTGACAATGTAAATAATGGTGGATCTCATAAAGTTATCAAGCCTCAAGCTTCTAACCTTCAAACTTACGACGGCATGGAATCGGTGAACCGTGCCCACACTCCTGTGCAGTCAGGCCTGGCGACTCTTCCCAGGAACAAGAAGCAAGGCAATACTAACACATCTGGCAGCGTGGAAAACACCGTCTCCGCGTCCACCCTTGGGCATTCTCAGCACAAACAGGGATCTCAGCCACAACATTTGTATCAGAATCAGCCATTCACTCATGAAGAGCCCCCACCTCCATATACTCCAGCCAATTTCTCTGGCTACCAAAGTTGTCTCACTTATCAGAACGTTGTGCAAAATGACTTCCACTCCAGACAGGGTTCCAATAGCAGCATTTTGAGTTCAGGAACGGTCACCGAATGTCCGCTATCAGACGACCCTCATAGCAGACAGCAGTCCACAACCAGTCAGGATACATTGACAGACAAGTCAAAGCCACCCAAAGCAAAAAGTAAAAGAAAGGAAAAGGAAGAGAAGAAAAAAGATGAAAGTGGGAAAAAGAGTGAAAAGAAAACTAAAAGCAAGAAGGAAAAAGCGTTAAAAGCAATTTCAGAGAAACCACCACAAGGCCCAGACAGGAGGGATAAAGATGAAGGGTTTGCTGAAGACAGAGGCTACATCGACAGAAAAATGGTGGAGAGTGTCCTCAACTTTCAGAAACTACAAAGGTCAGGATCCTGTATTAGCCAAACCAGCAACAGCAGTTTGGATTCAGAAAGAGGTTTGAGAGGAATGGTCCCAAACGATAACCTCTCAGGTGAGATTGCATTCGATGCAGCTTCCATCGATTCTCACAAAGACTCTGGGTATGCCAGTAGCGACCGTAACAGCTCCAGCTCTACCGGGAGCATCACGATGAACCCATATGAACAGTACTTTCTGTCTAGAAACATGATCCCACCCAAGACTCTCAACCAGAAAGCTATGGCTGAAAACATGCAGAAGCTCATGAACAAGGGTCCTGTGGGTTTGGGGCTCGAATACACAAAAGAGGAAGACCTTAAGTCACTTGTGACCAACCCCAATGAATACTATCAACAGAACTACACCGTAGGGCTCTGTCAGCCTGCGCATCCAGGCTATCAACAGCAGATCAAGGGGTCAATACAGGGGCCAATACAAGGGCCAATACAGGGGCCAATGCAGGGACCACCTAAAGACGTGATGAGCCTACCCAAATCAGAGAGGGATCAGTACATGTTTGATGCCTTGAACTCGCGAGGAAAAGTTGTTCCACAACATGGTCTAGATCAAAGGTTTCCTGGACAACCGTTGCCTAGCAACAAAATGCCGCAGCAAGGACCTCCTCATCAGTCAACTGATTGTGGTAAGTTGAGTTGTTGTACAATGATTGGAATCAAATTCTTTTTAATTGATTCTGACAGCGTATCACATGTTAATCTTGTTTGAGCTCTTAACATACATATTTCTTTTGTGGTGTTGTTACATCTAAATCTGTATAGATAAAGTGTTCTTATTTTGTAGATTTTTGCAATTACTTTACATACAAAGACAATAACAGGTTGTTATGACCTTGTTTTGCTAATATACACTTTTCTTGTGAACGAAACTTGTTTCACAAAATGTAGTCCAGAGAAAACAATTTTGTTGATGATTACCGTAAATTGCCTTAGAAGTAGGCTTTTTATGACTATAATTTTTTTCTATAATTGGTATATTTAAATCTATTATTTTGTTACTGTGCCACATAATTGGAGAATATACAATATCAAAGAACAATTGGCTGTAATTTTGTTATGTTTATCTGGATCATTATTTTCTTCGTCTTTGTTAATATTTTAGGGGCAAATCATTGAGGAATCAATTTTAAATCAAACCGGATCTTTGTGATTGAACAATGTGTCTACCAGTACTTTTTATAGCAACTTAATGCTTAGACGGTGGGAAAGTAACACTCAGTAATAATTGTGCGAATATAACATGAACAAAACAACAACTCAAGTGCATGATACCTAAAACATATAAGATAAATACAGTACATGACATACACATGTCTAAGGTAGCTTGTGGTAGTTTGGTCTGAATGGTAGATCAGCTTTCATGAATAAAGGCACATTTTTGTGGTTATCTGTTTATTTGTGATGATACATATAACATGCAAGGTGTGGGTAGAGCACTGAAGCGTACAAAAATGGTAACTTAATTTCATGATGGATGTCAGATATCTAGTCATTTGTTCTGCTTTTCTATATTACATAATACTATTATTATTATTATTCTAAAACGAATTATTAAGTATAAATTGGCTTTAAAGTATTTTTGAAAATTTGTCCATCTTACATGTAGACATCTTAACATTCAAATCTTGGCTTTCAATGTCTGTACTGTACACAATAATTACTCAGTTTATCTAATTTATTGTACCAAGACCATTACATAATTGTTAGTCAATACACATGTATATAAATACAATGAAGTGCTATAGTTGTATTGGGTTATTCACGAGGAAGGTGATAGGTCATAATTTTTGTGACAATTTTCTATTGTCTGACTGTGACAGTTGAACGTGAGGTATTTGCAGACGGGTGTAATAACCAGCTATTCTGGCTGTGTTCGCAATTAGCAGCTACTTAAGTTTACATTTCTGAATAATGGTTTTTGTTAAAAAACAAATAGATAAGAAAGATGATTCCCTGAAGAATGTGAGGGAAGAAGAATAGGAACATGCGATTTGGCAATATGTCATGTTTGTTTTGTGCCTGTTAAAAACTGGGTAATTATGAGGCCATACAAATTCAGAAAGATTGTGACAATGTGGGTGGAAACAATGGAAAGATGTACAATAGCCTGTCACTCCAGTTATTGTTAGGAGATTGATAGAGGCCAGTGAATATCTTCAACTATGCTGTAGAAATTATTACAAAATACATGAACCACTCTCTATAGGAGGCTTTTGGTAAATTGTCTTGGTCAGCTGATATAACTTTTGAAACTTCAAATGGTTACATTATGGTAGCATTGGTTACCTGTGGGATGATTTCGATAAAATTGTTGACAACTAATGTATCATTTATTAATTTATTATGTTGATATATATTTCCTTGCAAAGACTAGAATTATATTTTCTAAATTGTTCCCTCAATAATTAATGTTCTCTTAATTTTTCAAAAGGAAATAGCCACAGTATTTCAGCACAACAGGTATTAATTGCTGACTGTTGTTTACAGGTGTGCCAGTCCAGTATAATGACCAAGGTCAACTGCCAGCCCAGTATAATGGCCAAGGTCAGCTGCAGGGTCATCTCATGGGTAACCATGGCAACCATGTTCCATTTAGACAGGGAGAGCCCCAGTTGCCTTCACCCCAAGCCAATGAAAGTAGGTGTTTCTCCGCTGGTTATAGTATTTTAACATTATGAACTATTTCAAAAAGTTTGTTTTATTGATATTGCACAGCACTCAGTTCAATGAAAGTATATATAACCAAATATGCTGTGTTGCAGGCATTCCAGGGGGCAATGACCAGTTTATCAGCCTGTGTCACCGTGCAGAGGACTTGATGGACAGCTGTGTGCTGGAGGAGACCTCCTTCAACTATGTGGGCGCGCTGGCTAGCTGCCAGCAGGCCATAGACCATCTGATAGAGGCCAGGAAGCTGCCATACCTCACCCAGACGTCCCACACGTACGCCCAGCGCAAGTCAAACGCATGTATCATCAAGAAGAAAACTCTCCAGAAGAAACTGGAGAAGGAGTCACAGAGCAACGGTGACAGTGGGAGCAGCGATCACAGGTTAGTTTTGTTTAATAAAATAAGTTGTGTTTCTGTGCATCAAATAAATTGCTTTTAAAGAATAAAACTGTTATGTTCCAATCTCACTTTCCATTATGAAACAAAACTGTCAAGTTTCATTGTCCACTTTACCTATTGGAACAAAACAGTTATTTTCTTATGGCACCTTTACCATAGTGAGCAACAACTTGAACATAGCTTCACAGCTTTCACATTACTGACTATTTTATTTCAGAAGTCGTCAGCACAAGCCCCAGTCTCATATCCAGGTCCCTCAGAACGGGGCCCGGCCCCCGTCCCGTACCGGCTCCCAGAATTCCATGGACTCCATCAGCACCAGCAGCAGCTCTGGTCGCAGTAACACACCAGTGTTTGACAAGGTCATAAGGCCCCCCACAGACGAGCGGGTGCCCCCTGTGGAACCCCACCTGCCTCCCGCGGAATACCAGAATGGCACCTACAAGGATCGCAGCTTTGAGACTAATGGGCCGGAGATGAATAATGCCGCTAGTGGAAATGCGGACGTCTATGGTACTCTTCCAAGATGGAAGACCCAGAAGTCCCAAGAGCACATGAGGCAGGGAAATAATGAGAAACATGAGGCAGAAGTTTATCAAGATTTTTTGGATAGTCAGCGACGACAAAGCGGAGGTCACAGTCGCAACAACTCAGGGGCCAGAACTCCTGTGAATGAAAGTGGCCCCAGTGTTGATCCGAGTCAGTTAACAAGGACAAACAAAACCCCAAATTCAGTAAATCCTGGTCTTAATTATCAGAACTTTGGCCAGCAAGTCGTCCCGCAACAAGTTGGGCATCCTTTTCCGGTCGACCAGCCCTGTACATACAGTAGAATGAGCCAGGGTTTGAAACCAATTCCAGTGACTCCACCGAAGATTGAGAACCAGTCTAAGCACACCGAGGTTTGTAACCAGTCTATTTCAGGTGCCCCTCCACTGCCACCACGGAAACCACTGGGAGCTCTAGAAACCAATGTGAGAACAAACAATAAACAATCTGAGCAAGTAGCCGAAAAACAACTAAAAAAGAACCAATACCACAATCCAGCAGAGGTTTCGAAACCCTCTGCTCAGAGACCAGATTCAGCAATGTTATGCAGGCATGAAAGCTTTAATAAGTCGGGGACATCAGACACACATCTTCATTATGCAACCCTCTCTGCCAAAAGCAGATCGGTTCAGACTGCATGGTCCACAAGGCTGACTGGCAATACTGCGAGTCAGTGCGATGCTGTGTCGGTCATAAGTGTCGTGCACTTGCAAAATGACCCAATCTTGTCTTTACCTAGTGGCCAACCAAACCCATCATGTCTGAAATTAGGTCGAAGTGCTTCGTTCTCGCAGGCTTCTCGTCAATCCGTTGCCATGGCAACTTCTGCAGCATGTCAGACAGCAGGTACTTAGGCGCACATCCATCAGTGTTCTGTTGCATTTACTAAATTAACTGAATACATTTACTGTAGTTTTAAATACTTAACTTGAATAGGATTCTTTTCAATAAGGAGTAGGTGTGTTTCCTTTTTTCATCATACTCAGTTTAAAAAAGCATTTCAAAGAGTGTTGAGTAAAACATTAATCCTATTCAATATTGCTACATTAGTAAAATGTATAAGGTTTCAAGTGTAAATCTTTTATGTCAACGTAAGAAAAGCACTTATTGACATAATTAAATGACACTGAATGGTGACCAGGTTTAAATCATTCAATTTTTCAAATGATAATATCTGAATTTATGTATGATCACCCAATCTGAATACATTTATTGAGCAAGTCACGTATCATCAAATCATTTTTCATCGGTACAATCTTTTAAAACGTTTTAAAAAATAACCGGCCTAGTAGTTTTTCTATTGAAACACTTTCCTTGAGGAGATTGAAAACTTATATCTTAATGAAGTCGTATTTCTCTACCCACGTTTTTTGTTCTGGTGTATTGCACCCCGTTTGAAAATCAGCTGATTCACTGTTTAATAACACTAGGTTACCGATTGGTTGAGTGATTTTCAAAAGAAATTGTGAGAAAATTGATAAATAGGTAATGGGCTTAAACTCTTGGGGATAGAAAAAAGATTACAATCTGCTGTAATTTTGTGCACAGGCTTGTTTGAATAATTGGTGTTTACTTATGTCTCATGTTATCAGCTGTATTCATTTAAATTTGAAGAAAAAAAACATAGTGCACACTTTGGTCTTTATTAAGATTTCTGGGCCTATATACATTAATGGCTACTGAATAAACATAATACGTTGAAATAATTCAAAACTTTTACCAGACTTCAGTATTTATTAAATACGGCTAAATAGCTACTTTGATAAGGTTAGATATCATTGGAAGTGTGATAAAAAGAATGAATTAGCTTAAAAAAGCTATCTGATGATTTGTATGTGATTCCTTAACTGAAAATTATGCTAAGATACAAAAGTAATTTGATAAGTAACCTAAACTGAAATTAAAAACCATTTTGTTCATGTATTCATTCAGAAAAACAGACTGGGGCCTTTAAATCAAATATGGTTTCATCAAAACATTTTCCAACTGTAAGTATAGGCAATTGTGAGAGACTTATAGATAAATATCACTCATTTTGCCGCATTCTGGGAAACCTGGGCTTAATGCCTGTGCATTAAGTGTCGTCCCAGATTAGCCTTTGTAGTCTGCACAGGCTAATCAGGGACTACACTTTCAACCTACACTGGATTTTCATTTACAAGAAGCTTTAAACAAAAAAATCCATTAAAGCACAAAGTGTTGTCCCTGAGCAGCCTGTGCAGACTGTACAGGCTAATCTAGGATGACACTTGATGCACAAGCATTAAGCCCAGGTTTGCAAGAGCGTGGCTCCATTACTCACCATGTTTCAAGCTGATATTTTGGTATTTTGCTTGATGATGCATAGTTTAGAAGGACTAGTTTAGAAAAATATACACAAAAGGAAATAATTCACTGTAGTTTTTTCGGCTACTTTAGTGTTGTAGACTAGAGGGAAGAATCATGTAAACCAAAGGCACCTTCTAATTAACACACTGCTGTGTTGGGTTTCACTCGGTGGCACATGTTGCTATTGGGATTTTTATTTTCCTTATATGGCCATTCCATTGTCAAACCTGATTTGCATACATCCATTCTGAGCTGCATCCATTCCCATGACCTTTAGGGCTCGGTCTTTTGATCATCAACCCTACATTAAACAGCCAACGGTGACATGCATTCCTCTGTATATCTCTAACATTTTAATGCATCAACTTTTCATGATCTTATGTCATTTACATTTTCTCACATAATTTTGCAATAACTTAAATATGAAATGGACTATCCATTTTTCACTTCTTGTTTTCATCGAAAGGTCAAAGTCTCTCTTTGATTTGTCTACACTCTTGTACAAAAATTAAACAATTTGCTATTCATAAAAGTAATGTAAAAAGCTGATAAATTTGTGTTGTCAGATATACTTATTAATTAAGTTTATAAATTTTGACTAAAATGTTACAGTGCGTATTATGTGGGTAAACATTTATAAAAAAAAACATGAGTTCTTCTGATTCAGACTGGTTGTGATGATACTGTTGTATACATCTTCTTGCACCTAATCCCAAAAATGTTAATAATTTGCAATAATCAATTCATATAGTTTCACTTAATTTCCATATTCACATAGATTAAGAAATGCACAGTTTCATTGTGTGACATGCTGCAGCAATGGGGATGGTTGTACTGAACATGTGTGTGTGTGTCTGAACACTACTTGCTAGTGGGGATGGTTGTACTGAACATGTGTGTGTCTGAACACTACCTGCTAGTAGGGATGGTTGTACTGAACATGTGTGTGTCTGAACACTACCTGCTACCTGTGTGCCTGCATAGCAACAGTATTGTAGAAACCTTTGGGTTGCCGGGGCACTGATCATCCTGCACTTCTTGTTGTCATGGAAACTGGTCTTTGTGGATGTGGATTGGTTCAACATGTCATATACATACATCTACCTGGCTCACATTGGTTGGCAGTCTGTGGTGGTAGTGGCAGCGGTGGAGGAGGCAATGGAAACATTCATTTGTATTTTTATGTGTTTGAAAAGACTATTATAGTTTTATATATTTATTAAAATATTTTGTACATCAAGATTGTTTTATAAATGAATATTCAGTTGTAAATTTGTCTGTTTTAAATTAATCAATGATAACTTAATATGTAATGATTTAAGAAAAGTGTAAGTTAAATTCAAAGTTATTTTTATCTTAAGACTTTGTAATTACAGGTGATTATTCCTATCTGTGATTTTTTATTGCAGAGTCAGCCTGATTTAAGGAAGCTGTCTAAGGACTCGATAGTGACCCCACAGCGACCTTTAACCCCACAAGTGTTGTGTACAGAGACCTCAGAAGGCGATCGGGAACCATTGATAAGTGTGCGTGATCTCAAGTCTCGTTTCGAAACGGCCACAATTCGTGACACAAAAGACAGTGGAGCAGCGGATAGAATCCCTCCAAGTAGCGACCGATCTCACTTGCCTATTGGGCAGACAAGCAGTGTCGGCAGTGTTCAGTCGAGAACTCAGTCAAAAGTGTTTGCAATGCAGAGACAGCGAAGCAAATCTGAGTCCGAGTCACTGGAAAGAGAATCTCAGCAACCAAAATCTGTTCTGTCCAAGAAAGATAAGACTGGAGATCGGTTAAATAAACCACGTAAATCCGTGACATTTTCCACCAACGTGTGTCTGGTGGAGGCATCAGACGACTGGGAAGGGGGTTTCCATGGTGACCAGGAGCACGGTGTAGGAGCGGGGCACCCTGAGGAAGTGGACAGCTCCTCCAGTAGTTCCCCAGTCGATATGGACGACGAGCGCGCGTGCATGCTGTGTCATAAACACGGCATAGAAGTCGGGACCAACTACTGTACCAAATGTTCATTCTATATGAACCAGTTTCAGCCAACTAAGTAGAACAAATTGAAGTTTTTAGTGTTAGTGAGTTAACATTGTATTAATAACAAATTAGCCATTGCATTTTGTGTTGTATTATTCATGTTTACTCTTCATTTTATTTTTTGTCCTTTGCATGTTTTAAATGATCTCTTGTAGATGAAAAATAGAACTATATCATAAAATTGAACTTTTTATGTTAACTAGGTTTACTTTAAGATTAGTTTTATTTTTTGTACATTGCTGTTGTAATATTTCTTAGTTTTATTAACATTGTTGGTAACAAATATTACCTATAAATAAGAATTTAAACTTACTTCCATAGACTACATATTTGTTTCTGTCCATATCAATAACACAAATCCATGTTTAACGGTTATATTGTGTTTACACACTGTTACTTTGTCTGTATTAAAACCGCTGGTGTTCAGGGATCTGTATTGATTCTAATTGTGAAATTGATGTGCTTGTGTCAATTATAAGATCATTTATTTCATGCATTAATCCATCATTTCGTTTACAATGATAGTCTCCAAAGCTGTAATAACATGTTTGCTTTCTTGTTTTTTGTGTTTTTCACCTCTTATTCAATACATTATGGAACTAACAGAACCATCATTTCAACATTTAATAAACTTATTTAATTAGTAAATTTATATTTTTGAAAAACTTAAGCAAATAATCAATTAATGCTTTGGTGAAGGAATTTCGGAAATACACATCCATTTCACATCATCAGTTTGCTTTTAAATGCAACCATTTTATCTAGAATTGTATGAGATGCGTCATGCGAACATACGTCTTACACCAAATGTAGCCAACGCAGCTCCAGGTCATGTGAACATACGTCTTACACCAAATGTAGCCAACGCAGCTCCAGACCGAATGCGCAGTCTGGTCAACAGCTATGTTGTCCGTTATAAAGTAATGCAAGGTTTTGGCTTCATTAGCTGACGGGGAAGCTCCTGACCTGCCTGTGCAAGTGCAAATAGCGGGTCGTATATTCATTGTTGTCAATTTACTATCGTTACTTCACTTTTTATATGTGTGCATGTCTATACAATTTTATATTCTACTTAGTTATACCTTTTTGGTTTTAACTTGTGTTGTTTACAAACTAACATTCCTTTGTCTTAAAATTTACGTGAAAAACTAGTCAGGTCATTTCAAACATTTTTCATATCATTTTATGTTACAATTGTATGTATTGGCAAAAAGCATTTTAAATCATGTAATACTTTCACATTGAAGGTAAAAGTTATTTTTTTATTTTCTGGCATTTGCTGCATATTATTTTATGGAAAATTTAATATTTAATTTATTTAATAATAAAAATAGTATTTAGATAATGAAAATTTTAAAATGTAATGTTTAATTTTCATAATACTTTTTCTAATGTACAACAAATTTTTAAATAGTTTATAAGACAACAATCATGTAAATCTTTTCCAAGCCATTTTCATGTAAATTATAAAGATTAGGAAATCAAACAAGATTGGAGCTGTGAGTTGCTGATACTGGTTATTTTCTGTGTTTGACAATAAATGGTATCAGATGGAACAGTATGGACACCATGCTTCGTTTAGTTTTCATAACAAAAACATGTGTTTTATTTCAGAGAAGAGTAAATGAACTCATTTCAAAACTTAATTGTTTTGAGTATGGTATTGTGGTCACATACATAAATAAAAATTAAAACTTTTAAAGATAATTGTACTAAATGCCACAAGTATCTTCAAAGGTTTTAATATAAAATTGTATGTTTATAGTGTAACATTTGCAATAGCTGCTGTCGTGTGACTTACCTAAGTTTTCCATTTGTTGAAATATTTTGATTTAACATTTTGTTACTAAAGCACTAGGTAGCAAATCACAATGTTATGTAGCTAATTGTTCTAACAGCAATAATGAAGCAGTGTGCATTTAGATCTTTCTTGCCTACAGTTTCATTAAAAAAATTATTAGAATTTATTAGGCTATGAAACTGATTGTATTTACAATGTGTAAAGAATAATGTGTTGCATCATATAAAGATACTGTACATATAGTTTGATCTGTGATATTCATCATTGACTGATCAAATTCCATAATTGTATACATTTGCCAGTACATGTAAAAGTCTCGTGTAGATGCAATGAAGAAACAAATTCATCAGTACTTACAATGCTGAGTATATGTCTAAAGTGTGCCTTTTGTTGCTATTTTTCTGTTATTAACTTGGTCCATTCCAGAGCCAAGGTCATGAAACATTCATCAGCTGTAGCTACATAATTTGATACGCTTCTAATTTCATAATTCTGGATTTTGTTGAAATACTTGCTTTTGAAAAACTGTTTATTTTCTTTCAGTAAAATAATCTTAGAAGTTCTGGAACATGAAGAAAACTGTTTTATTTTCTTGCATTCAAATCATATTTGTCAAAAATTTTTGTTGAATTTAATTGACTTGTCAAAGAATATCTATCCAAATGCTGTTTGGAAGTTTTGCAGTAATTACACAATTAACTAAGCTTGTTTTACACATGTCAAGCTGGACCTGCCCTGAATGCGGCAGTTGGTTGTTTCATGACCGGTCTCCTATATGAACTACGTTTTGGGAAAACTGGGCTTAATGCATGTGCTTAAAGTGTCATCCAAGATTAGTATTGGCAGTCTGCACAGGCTAATTAAGGACGAAACTTTCTGTCTAGACTGGATTTGTGCTTAGAAGAAACTTCCTTTTAAACGGAAAATTCCATTACAGCGGAAATGCTGTCCCAAAAAAGCCTGTGCAGACTGCACCAGCTAATATGGGATGATACTATGTGCATGCATTAAGCCCAGTTTTCCCAGAACCATGCTCAATGATATAATAGGATCATCCTATTATCCACCCCAAATATGAAACATATCAACTGCAATTAATCATATCAGATATACATTCTGTACATAAACATGTAGTAATTTTGGTCATCTTTTTATGCCTGTAAAATGATATATTTCTGAATAAATATTGATAAAAATGATGAATAAAAATCTAAACAATTTATGCTAACATGTGTTTTGTTTTTTTATTCCAATATTAATTCCAGGTATTGTGTTGTTGTCCCCTACTGGTTTCACCGAAGGGGAATTATGGTTTTCGCTCTGTGTGTGTGTCAGTCTGTCTGTCCGTCACACTTTTCTGGATCCTGCGATAACTTAAAAAGTTCTTCATATTTTTTTTATTAAACTTGAAACATGGATAGATGGCAATATGGACATTATGCACGTCATTTCATTTTGTTCCTACGTCAACAATTTTGGTTGCTATGGCAACAAATATATTTAAAAACAAGTGATGTGTTTGTGAAACACCATGTTCCCTTTTGAGCGATTTTGATCCATATATTTGACCTTGAAGGATGACCTTGACCTTTCACCACTCAAAATGTGCAGCTCCATAAGATACACATGCATGCCAAATATCAAGTTGCTATATTCAATATTGCAAAAGTTCTGGCCAAATGTTAAAGTTTGTGCAAACCAACAAACCAAGAGACAGGGCAAAAACAATATGTCCCCCAGTATAGACTGGGGGACATAAAAAAATAATAATCTGACAATGGTGGAGGACATCATTGCTTGGCAATAGTCTTGTTATATTATAGTTTGACATTAATGAGTCATCATATGACATATGAAATATCATGGAAACATATATTTTATTATCATTTAAAATGTGTGTCTTTATTAACATCGTAAGTTAATAATCATTTAATATTCAAAAATTCTTTTTACTATTTCATTGAATGGCAAAAGGGGGACAGTTTTGAAAAATGAAATAGCTTATTTAATGAATAAAGCTGTCTGACAATTTTCACGGAGAACAATAATCTTGCGGAATATTCATGTCGGGCAGGCCTTTTTTAAGCATATTATGTTTTTACTGAGGTTGTACTACAGACAAATTCCTGAAATAATCATGAGCTTAACAATAACGTAATGTGAACAATGCATACAACATGCATCTTCCATATATTTTTTGCGACAATATGGGTAAGGTTTTTCCTTGAAAGTTATCTGAGCACAACTTCCTTCTCTACCATGAAAATTGGGTTGAATATTGTCCTCGGTGAACACATTGTTGTATAGTGAATGGTGACTGACTGGACTGTGTATTAACCCTTTGCATGCTGGAAAATTTGTCTTCTGCTAAAATGTTGTCTGCTGAATTTCTAAAATGAGCATTTTCTTTGATTTTTTTCAAAGAATACTATCAGAATAGCAAACAGTTTGGATCCTGATGAGACGCCACGTTCTGTGGCGTCTCATCTGGATCCAAACTGTTTGCAAAGGCCTTTAAAATTCGGTTCCAGTGCTCAAAGGGTTAACCCTTTCACAATCAATTACAATCAGTTCCAGAAATGAATGATCATATATATAATTAATAATGTATACATCAGACAGGTATATCGCAACACCACATTTAATTATAGGTACTTGATCAGATTTGCATGTGTCAAGTGAAAACGCCTGTTGACATAATTACATTGAGGTTATTGTTTCACAAAGTGTCATTAACCTGATCAGGTCAATATTAAAACCACATACAGAATATGAAAAGCCGGGCAATACAATTATTTAGCGGCACTGTGAATAAACAGGACTTAATTCATGTACCAGATTAGTGTGTGTAGTCTGCACAGGCTATTCAAAGGAAAATCCAGTTTAGACGGAAAGAGTCGTCCCTGATTAGAACAGGCATATCTGGGATGATACTTTAAGAACATGCATCAAGCCCTGTTTTCCCAGAGCGCGGCTAAATAATGATTTTTTTGCAAGTATGGGACTGGACAGTATATGGGCAATATAATTATCAGTACATTTGTATTTATAAATCGATCACATTGCAGAATCATGCATGTCTGCATATATCATCTACTAGTATTTAATTGCAACATAAATCGTGAATTGTGTCCATTTCTACTTTGTTTACATTAAGCACTATTAGTAATCTTACATAACACGCTGTTCAACCATATAATCTGACAAGACGTATTGTCCAGGGTAATGACCCCATAATGTGTTTATGGTACAAAAAACAACTTGAAAACACAAATCTTATTTTATGCCATAAGTAATGTGTAACTTCACCATGCGGAATGTATTACGATCAAATGATTAGATGTTCTTATTTATAATTATGTGCATTCATAGTTTATAAAATTGTAGTTTCATTTCAAATGATGACCAAAAACACAGTCATAGAGAATATTAGGTTAGTGTTGATTATAGATCAGGTTTATCAGGCGAGGCTTAGAAAACAAAAAGCACGAGCCTTGGCGAGTGCTTTATCGTTTTCGTGCCGAGCATGATAAACCTGATCTATAATCAACACTAATCTTTTATTCTATTTATCCCACTTTTTATTCAGTAAACCTTTTTTTATTTAAACAAAATTAGTTTAACTGGAGAATTTCCCTGGATTTATGACGTCATTTTGTCGGAAAAATGACCTCATTTCGTGCCGTGTATTATAGCAGAAATCAACGGGGCTTTAATCAACCGAATTCGCCCTAAAAGTGGGATAAAACAAATTCAGTGATACGTTTTACAACTTTAGATATGAATAAAACATGTGGATTTGAGATGAACAATGCAAAAACTGTTAAAATCATAATAAGTTGCATAATGTTTACTATTATTGGATTTAATACAATCGGTTGCAGGCAATTATATAATAGTTCGTCCTTCGGTGTCGAAGATGACCATGAGTTCAACTGTTTGTGTTTCTGTGGTTGGTGTTGTGGGTGCGAAGGTGACCGATTAATCCAATCCTGGCATGGAATGCCCTTCCACATTACGGGCAGGATAGTCCAGTTGGGGGTGCATCAGACGCTTCCCTCTCCTTTCGCTTTGCTCTCTTATGCTCGGCAAGGCAGACACGATGCTGCTCGTATTTTTTGGCTCCGACCTTTAAACTCGATCTCCAGGCACTACGATTCTGGGCGAGCTCCTCCCATGAGTCGGGTTCAATGCCAAACAGCTTGGTGGATACTTTCAGCGAGTCTTTGAACCGCTTCTTTTGACCACATCTAGAGCGTGAGCCATTAACTAGTTCACCATAGAACAACTGTTTCGGGATGCGTGTGTCGTCCATCCTACAAACGTGACCAGCCCAACGAAGTTGGCTTGACCGCAGTATGGTGTCGATACCGTACATGTTTGCACGGCTCAGGACCTCAGTATCCGGGATCTTGTCTTGCCATTTGATGCCTAGTATTTTTCGAAGGCATACTGTGTGAAAGTGGTTCAGCTTCTTGGTATGTCTCTGGTCTCGCTGGCATACAGTAGTGCTGTAAGTACAACTGCTCTGTACACATTGAGCTTTGTCGCTGATGTGATACCTCGGTGGTTCCATACAGTTTTGTTTAGGCGACCAAAGGCAGATCTTGCTTTAGCTATGCGGGAGTTGACTTCGTCATCAATATGGACGTTTCTGGATAGGGTGCTACCAAGATATGTAAACTTCTCCACAGGATTGAGACGCTGAGACTTGATTGAGATGTTTGGCTCGATGTAAGGGCTATTTGCTGCTGGTTGGAACATGACCTCAGTCTTTTTAGTGCTGATTGTCAGACCAAAACTGTCACAGGCATCTGAGAATCTGTTCAGGCTCTGTTGCATGTCAGCCTCTGTTGAAGCATTAAGTTGCAGGCAATTATATAATCTTGGTTAGAAGAACTTCTGGGAAAACTGCTTAATGCATGTGCATAAAGTATCGTCCCAGATTAGCCTGTGCAGTCCACACAGGCTTATGTGGGACGACACTTTCAGCTTTTATGGAATTGTTTGTTTAAAGGAAGAAAATCAAGCTTACCAGTAGGCGAAAAGTGTTGTCCCTGATAAGCCTGTGCAGACTGTACAGACTTATCTGGGATGATATTTAATGCACATGCATTAAGCCCTGTTTTCCCAGAGCAAGGCTCATACGTGTATAGACTCTCCAATTACTCAACTGCACAGAAATCTTTGGTAAAAAAGTCAAAAGATTAATTTATACCAGAATGCAGTGAAACCTGAGAAACCATTCAACATAACTGACACATACCTGTTTAGCAATTTATTAGTTCAAATTTTTAATAAACGAAAAATGAAAGCAGTCAATACTTACAAATAGTACTAAATAGACAGTTGTGCATCAAAAACATTACATAATTACATTTACATACATAAATATTTACTAAATTTATTGCACTGGTATAGAAAGTGGTCAACATATTCTGCCGTATACATGTATCTACATGTATACATGTAAAGGTGCATTTGAAAGACACGCTTAACATCATTGTTTACAGTAAATCATAAATTGGACAATTTTTAATTTGTCACTAGAGAATGTGAAATAAAAAAATAACAAGGGCTGTTTGTAAAACATGCATGCCCCCCATATGGGCTGTCAGTTGTAGTGGCAGCCATTGTGTAAATTCGTTTTTTGTCACTGTGGTGGTGGTGGTGGGGATGTTGTTGTTGGCTGCGGTGGTGGTGTCTGGAAACCATTTTACTGTGTCGAGTCACCGTGACCTTGACCTTTGACCTGATAATCAATAGGGGTCATCTGCCGGTCATGACCAATGTCCCTATGAAGTTTCATGATCCCAGGCGTAAGCGTTCTTGAGTTATCATCCGGAAACCATTTTCCTATTTCCAGTCACTGTGACCTTGACCTGTGACCTTTGACCTAGTGACCTCAAAATGAATAGGGGTCATCTGCCAGTCATGATCAATGTACCTATGAAGTTTCATGATCCTTGGCCTAAGCGTTCTTGAGTTATCATCCGGAAACCATCTGGTGGACGGACCGACAGACCGACATGTGCAAAGCAATATACCCCCTCTTCTTCGAAGGGGGGCATAAAAATAAAAGCAGAAACAAAACATAAATATAAAAGAAAAATTTATTAACAAATGTTTCATGTAAGTTGGATTGATAAATATCATAAGGCACGCAAATTCCACAGTGTGTTTTTGACTAACCCCTGAATTCAGGTCACAATACACACACTGTTACTGACAGTATCCAGTAAATGTAAATGTTAAGCGTCCGTAGGGCAAATATTCAAATGTTAGTTCCCAAGAAGAAAATGAGAATTATGTATTGAAACACATATATAAGCCTTACTCTGGGATAATGGGATTTAATGCATTAGCGTAAAGAGTTGTCGCAGATTAGCTTGTGCAGTCTGCGACGACACTTTCCGCCTGGAATTTTTCGTTTTAAGAAAGTCTCTTCTACACAAAATCCAGTCTTATTGGAAAGTGTTGTCACTGATTAGTCTGTGCAGACTACATAGGCTAATCTGGCAAGACACTTTATTAAGTGCATTAAGCCCCTTTTTCCCAGAGCAAGGCTCATATTTGGAGCGTGGACGTCCTTAAACTAAAATCTGTATGCATGTATATTCTATTAATGTTTATTAGCTTGTTGTGCACTTACTGTCACAAGGCATTTAATGTACATTATTGTTTGAATTCAGTTACGTCTGTAAAGTGTAGGTTCTGTGCATATCTGTGTCAAAGATATGGTAACTGCAATTGCATAAAGTTTGCCACAACATTAACTATAAAGGCACATGATTTACATGCATTAACAATCAGAGAATCAAAAAAATAAAAAAATAAATTGAGCCTCGCTATGGAAAAATGAGGCTCAATGCATGTGCTGAAAGTGTCATCCCAGTTACACAGGCTAATTAGCGACAACACTTTTTGCCTAACCTGGATTTTTACTTAGAGGGGACCTCCTTAAAACGAGCACAGGCTATTCTGATACAATCTGGGACGACACTTTACAGACATGCATTAAGCCTGATTTTCCCAGAGCAAGGCTCAGTTATGGTTTAACCCTTTGCATGCTGGGAAATTTGTCGTCTGCTAAAATGTTGTCTGCTGAATTTCAAAAATTAGCATTTTCTTAAAAAAAAAATCAAAGAATACTATCAGAAAGGCCTTCAAAATTCGGTTCCAGCACTGAAAGAGTTAATGCTTATGAGTCGTCAACAACAACAAAATGAGGTTTAAAACCATTTTGGCCCCTCCAAACAAACAAGAAACATACAAATTTATGGCACCTTTATCAATCGACTAATTGCAATGTATCAACCAAGGAATAAGTTCAACAAACCATGGTTGATATTTAAGGGGTCAGTACAAGATTCCATAGTCCAATCAGTTTACTTAAAATACTTGGACATACAATGTGAGACAAACAGAAATGGGGAATAAACAATTTTTCTGCAACTGGACAGCAGGTTTCTCCAAAAAAAGAACAAAA
The DNA here is from genome assembly GCA_007657795.1 of Dreissena rostriformis. Taxonomy (NCBI): domain Eukaryota; kingdom Metazoa; phylum Mollusca; class Bivalvia; order Myida; family Dreissenidae; genus Dreissena; species Dreissena rostriformis. Next base: position 341,183 of record VMBQ01000013.1, on the reverse strand, counting down.
TAAGACAAGAATCAATAAAATATGTATTACTAGCTGGATTTCAACTCATACAATGGGCTATTAATTTCACACATGGCAATGTCAGTTTATTTCGATCAAAGACTATATATATTACGTCTATGTATATCTTGAACACAGTTCATAATACGTCTATTAACATGTTGATAACATAACATAATACTTCTATGACGATTTAGACAAAAGTACAAAAAATGTCTATGAACATGTCGACCACACAACATAATATGTATATTAACAAGTCAACCAGAGTACACAATACATGTATATTGATGAACATGTCAACCACCATAATATGTCTATGAACATGTCAACCACAGTTATTATCACAGTGTACCGGTATCTGGCAGGATCATAGTCAGGTTCCCCACGTGCTCACAGGGGTTTGGCGAGGTCTGGTATCTCCTGAGCCATAGCACCAATGATCCCATTCATAACTCCTCTAGACGAGACCAGGCTCCGTAACACCTCTGCTGCCCCGTCTCTGAAACAGCCAGGCCAAACTGCTATAAAAACTCATACTCAAGAAAATAATTTGGGTGTCTTTTAATCAGTTTATAATTGTTCTTATTATGTTTTTGTCTTTTTTAGATTCTCCAGACATAATTAACAAAAAATATCTTTAAAAAGATATACTGCGTTGATTTTGGTTGGTGTTGGTGACAAATAAGAGTTTAATGAATGCGATCAGAGATAGCGAATGTCTTTTTTTGTGCAGTTCTTAGCTACATCACACACAGTACGAGGTGTTACGCCAAGTTTTCGCGGCTTATTTCGCATTATTATATATTGCTGATCATTTATCTATAGATACAGAACAGAAATACAAAAGAAGAATGAAATGAAAACATATCAGTAAGCCGGCCACATGTGAATTATCCGTACATATTTGAAATATTTTTACGCACGTTCTTCAAACAAACCTGTTTTAGTGGTTTGTCGGACATTGTTATTTGATTGGATTATTAAATGTATCGGGAATCATTGCGCTCATGCTTAATAAATTGGACAATATGGTGGAATAATTCTAAGATATTTCTGGTCTTACTATAATTCCAGTTCACCTAGTTAACGCGACAGGGTCTATAACATATAACAGTTCTTTTACTAACCGCGAACTGACCCCGATACCTTACGGGATGGAATGCAATCAATTAAAGTGAGGTCACGATTCCCCTTAAGGAACAATGGCTTGTTTCAAACTTTATAATAATACATGCTTAATGTTCAATTTCAAAAACAATAAAAAATATTTTGTTCAAAACGAATATCAGGATAGGGAAAAACAATACTTTTATGATCTAAAATATTCTAGTACGAGGAATTCAATATGGTAGTTATTACTAAATATGAGAACATAGCCTTTAATTACAAACGCTCTGGCGCTGACAATCTTCTGAATATAAAGGGGCACACACAAACTGTATTGATGTTGAGAGTTGAGTGTCAAACTGTTCTAATTATCAAGACTTTTCATAAGAGATAAAATTGTTTCATGCTGAACACGCAGTTAACATCGTTGCAAAACACACTATAAAATCCCTTTTCATGCCCTATACTTCACAAAATAAACAATGAGAAGTCCGCAACCCCTTCACTGAACAGTGTAACATGCTATACTACAAAGACGCGATCATGTTGCCAATTTTCTGGGGGATTATGCACAAATCAGCCAATGGAATAAATGAAGTGTATTCATTCGGATCTAGCTGCAGGAAATTTTATTTGAATCTTATTGACACTTACAAAGGTCAGGTAAGGTGAAAAGCTGGCTTAGACAGCTACGCCAAAAAATGGGACAAACATTCTGTTAAATCATTTGACCCTACATCTTTGCACATTCTAGATTGAATAGCCATCAACCTGGACTATGAAGTGACATGGGTCAAGAAGTGAACGAACCCATATATATATGTACTGATAGTACCGGTAGACAGTTATTTTTCGTGAGGATATAAAAACCTTAACCTCGAGCCATGGCAAGCTGCATTTTCCTGCTGGAAAAATTAAATGGACAATGCACGACTGATAACGGTTTAAAAATCATTCTACACTTACATACTTTTGTAGATGTATACTAAATTTTTTCCTGCTCAGAAGGAAAGGGAAATGGCTATAGGCAACCAGCATTAAACCAGAAAAGACTGCGAGTAACTGGCAGTCTGTTCAGCGTTTATGCTATTTGCTGCTCATCAGCATCTAAGGGTTGGACATGATGCCTTTAAAACTTAAATCTATTCAGAAAGGTCTTTAATTTAATTTGATTTTCTAGGGTTTTACAAAGGGTCAAAATATGTATCTGAGCCATAAAGGGTTAACATACATGAGCAGCTGTCTGAGAGACTCTTCTGGTTCAAACTGTACGGTGAACAAGACGGCCTTCAGTGCGTACTGCCTGATGACGCCATCCTCATGTCGTAAACACTTCTCCACCAGATGATGTAGTACGGACAGCTGAAATGCAAGGGTGAATGTATCGCCATAGATACTCAAACAACATTGTGACCAGAAACTGAATAAAGATTATTTGATGAAGTATTTTTTTTTATTTGGCAAAATAAATAAACTATAATAAGACTTTTTATAATATTATATGAATACTGAAATTAACTGAATGGAAAACTTTATTGATCTTATTAAATTATAAAACTATATATTTGTATAACAATTACAAGACAATTTACAAAATGATCTTTATTTAATACCAGTTTGTTTGAATTTTGTTGAAACTTTGAGAAATTTGATATTCCCCGAACGATGTTACGTAGAACATCAATATTGTCGACATCAGATATCATCATCTGAATCATCACATCCCGACAGTCTACCAGACCTCCCTAAAACATACACACAACGGCAACCCGTTCACTAAACATGTTATATGTGCATGTTAATTTCTAACAATTATTGTGATTTGCTGAATTTTTTATCTGTAAATTTGCAATTTGTCTCACACATCTTAAAGGGATTTGTTCACAGTATGGCAATATTCCACAAAATTGTCCTAGATTCATACAAGAATGTGTGCATTATATTCAAACAGGCCAAATAACACTATTGTCGAAGAAAACGGTTTAAAATATGTGTTCGTTTATTCATGATCATAAAACGTAATACATTATAAAGCGCTTGAAACACTTTTCATCGATGATTTAGCAAAAACGTGTATTACTGACAAAGCATTAAAACTACTATCCAAATTCATAAGCCTGTGTCATTCTGGCTCAAGTTCTCAGTTTTATAACGATGGCCTTTAACATTTTCTTCCTCTAAAGTACCGATAATCAAATAATTCAAGCTTGCTCAGTCCAATTCCTGATTTCAAGAATTAAGCCTCGCTGTGGGAAAACTAGGTGCAATGCATGTGCATAAAGTGTCAACCCCAGATTAGCTGCGCAGGCACAAGCTAATCAGGGACGACATTTTCCGCTTTTATGATATTTTATGTTTAAAGGAAGTCTGTTGCTAGCAAAAATCCAGTTTAGGCGGAAAGTGTCGTTTCCAATGATCTGATGGAAATGCCCACTGAGAGGCCTATACGTTGCTAGGTGTGTTTCCATGGTTACCTGGTCCTCAGCGCTGGTGGCCAGGTTAGCAACCAGACATGTGGCATTCACCCAGACCTGCATGTACAGTGTCTCTGTCTTCATTACAGAGAGCAGGGGGCGACCAGCTGTGAAGTCTTCCTGCATCGATGTTAAAGAAGTCACATTAAAGTCTTACTACCTGAAAACTAGTAGCAAACATATAAGCTTTGCTATGGGATAAGGGGGCTCAATACATATACATAAAGCATCATCCCAGATTAGCCTCCGCACAGGCTAAACAGGGACCACAGTTATTGCTTTTAAGGAAATTTTTGTTTAAAGGAATCCTCTTCTAAATAAAAATCCATTTTAGGCGGAAAGTGACGTCACTGATTAGCCTCTGTGGACTGCACAAGCTAATATGAAAAGACACCTTCATTAAGCCCCATTTTTCCAGAACAAGGCTTATATCCAGAAATACTTTTCAAAAATGAATTAACTCGTTTCTTACTGAGATATTCAGTAATCACAGCGGAGAGTCTCATTTGTCCCTAGCCCTGGGGCCGTATTCCAGTAGCTTCTTAAGTTTTCACTTAAGTTAAGAAATTTCTTAAATAAATTTCTTAAGTTAAATTTGAAATGTAAAAAATAAAACATGAGACGCTTAGTATTTCTCTTTAAGAAATTCCTTTAAGAGTTAAAGGAAGTTAACTTAATTTTAAATATATGAGAAAAAATACACAGAGTAAAGAAATTTATTAAGTTTATGAAGCTACCAGAATTTAACTTAAGTGAAATCTTATGTTTAAAGAAAAAATAGCGGAGATAAGAAAAAATATTGTGCAATATTTCAACTTAAGTTATTTTTTAACTTAAGAAGCTACTGGAATACGGCCCCTGATATATAAGAAAGCACTCTTAACCAGATAACACCAACTTTCTGTTGAGATATATTTTTCAATGATGTAGCTTGCCAACCTAAAGTGCTGAAAATAATTGTCAGTCACCTTTATATATGAATATTTTAAAGTACTTCTACAAATTACATTAGTTGCCATACTGCAATCAAGTAAAATTGATAAAAGAAAATACTACTAAAATAATGTATCAGGTATTATTTAACTCGTGACACATACAAAACCAAGCATGAATATAGGATACAGTTCAAGTGTGGCAGAGTTAATTAATTAATTAATCTGAGCCGTGCTCTTGGCAAAAGGCGCTTAATGCATTAAACCCAGTTTTCCCAGAACGATGCTAAATTAATACAATTAATTAATAGAGTTCACATGCATCAGAATACCATTTAGGAGCTCCATGCACACCTGCAGACACTCACCTGTATAATTCTGTGTTTATTCCAATCACTACCCATGGATAGATAGTTGAGACACTTCAACATCATTGCCTGCATCTGAAACAAATAGCATCTACATCAACCTATGACATATCATAGCAATTTTTAAATAAAGTTTATTAAATGAAAATGTATTACATGGGATCACAAATTTATTGTTTCAACATTGCCATTTGCATAGTTAAACAGTTTTACTGGCTTAACACATACGCATTTTGGTATATTTATCTGAAATTATCATTACTCTGCTGTTATTTAGGAGAGCAGAAAATTGACCAACACATGACTTCAAAGAGATAACTAGGACTGGTACATCCATTTTCACTCTTACACGCATCCTATGTGAGCCAACCTAACTGCCCTTTATTTAATAAGTTGCCAACCCGACCTCATCAAGAGCATTCCCGAGATAGCTGTTGTTTCGAGATAGGAACCTACCTGCACGCTTCCTATGGCAGCCATCTTAAGCAGAGCCTGTAGCGAGGCACCTGAGTCCTGAATGAGCGCACAATGCGTGGAGGAGTCTTCCAGGATCCTGCTCAAGAGGCCCACCATCGCCAGTGACACCGTCTCACTGCCACTGCTACACTGCCTTAGTATTGCAGTCAGACATCCACACTTTAGAGCTGGGGAAAGAATGCCGAGATTTTTCCATATTTTATGGCAACAAGCTCAAAGATTTACTAGGCATGCCTATACTCCCCTTTGTGTAGTATCTGGATTTATCTGGGTTGCGAAACAAACGCAGGATTTGTGGTTGGATTACGTTGGATATTTATGTCTTTAATTCCTACAGTTTTTTAATCTACAAATATGAACATTGGGCGCAATTATCTGTTGGGGTCTTAAAATATGAACATTGGGCGCAATTATCTGTTGGGGTCTTAAATTCGTGGATCGGTCTACCCATGAAATCAATGAAAATTGTGGCGTGTTCTGAGAAAACTGGGCAAAATGTTTTTGCGTAAATTGTCATCCCAGATTAGCCTGTGCAGTCCGCACAGGCTAATCAGGGACGACAATTTCCGCTTTTATGGAATTTTTCATTTACATGATGTCTCTTCTTAGCGAAAATCCAGTTTAGGCGGAAAGTGTCATCCCGGATTAGCCTGTGCGGACTGCACAGGCTAATCTGGGATGACACTTTACGCACAAGCATTTTGCCCCGTTTTCTCAGAACACGCCACAATGAATGTCCCACGAATAATAATCATTATATTTTTTTTATGGTATATTAATATATTGGCCAAGGTCAATTTGTTTCAAATTTATAAGAGTCTACACCCTGACAATGAATGCTGTTGTTTCTGTGCGCATCTAGTTAAAATCTATTTATTTTAGCCTGATTGCATAAAAAGCCTGAGGCTTATTTGAAACTCTCACAAGTCCATTTCCTGGGACTAGAACCAGTACTTGGTGTCTTTGGGAGAGATCAAAACAACGCTCCCACACTGGGATCGAACCTGTGACCTCCTGATCGTTAGGCCGACACCATATCCATTACGCCACAGCGACCTGCTTTCTGTGCTCATCAAAGGACAGATAACTCGTACTCAGGACAGTTACCATTAGTGCTGCACGAAATCATTTTATTGAGGAATATTCTTATTCCAACTGAAGTCCATAGGTCTATGATAGGTCAGGTTTAGAAATTGCAGGAAGATGTCAGTCAGTGCATTTGCTGATATTCAGTTCTAAAACACTGCTACACATTACCAATATCACGAAACATTGGAGACCTGCAGAATAATGTAAGCGCTTCCACTCCGTCCAGTATTATCTGTTCTTGTTTACTGGGAACTTTCTCCAAGATACTGAAACATGAATAACAAAACCAAATTCAACCTGGATTTCATAAGAATCATATTCAGATAATTTTTCAACTGTTACCAAAACAGACTGTTCATTAATATGAAATTTACTTAATGGTATGAAATAATGGAATACTTCTATATGTATGATTATGTATTTCGTTTTGAAACAATTTTATTTGTGTGCCTTAAAGGGACTGTAAACCACGAATGATGAAAAAAGAAAAGTTCTAAAATACCGTATTTTTTAACAATTATTAGTTTATATTGATGACAATATCACGACTGGTATAAAACATTACTTGAAAAAAGTTTATTTTTTATTTTTACTTTATTTTTTTATTTATTTATTTTTAATGGGTATGTCTACCAGGTAACTATAAATAAAGCTAGTAGATTGATCATCATCGTCACATGGTAAACCCAGGAATGCAAATTGTGCATGCATAGTGAATTGTATATATTTTATATATAAAATGATCAATCAACCTGCGTTATTTATAGTGTGTATATCGTTATGTCACCTATTTTCGCGATGTACTTTCGATTTCACATCCCAAAATTTTATTACCAAATATACTGAAAATATGAACTTTTTTTAAGTTATGTAATATACCAGTCATGATATTTTAATCAATATAAACTAATAATTGTAAAAAAATACGGTATTTTAGAACTTTTCTTTTTTCGTCATTCGTTGTTTACAGTCCCTTTAAAGCTACATAAAAAATGCACATTTAAAAGTTAGTGATTTACTGGTTGTTCTCATTCAACTTTTTAAAACAGTTTGAATTTTACTGGCTTTTTTTAAACAAGAGCTGTCCCAAGAAGATATATTTGACAGTAAATATAAACAAGAGGGCCATCAGGCCCTAAGGCGCTCACCTGAGAGCAAAAGGAACTAGACTATTCTGAAAAAATGCAAGCTGATTCATGAAGATTGGACCAAAAAAGTGACTAGTTTTTGAACTCATATGACCCAGTTTCAATCTCTGCCAAGATTTCATTGGGACAAATGTTCTGACCAAGTTTTATGAAGATTGGCAAATAAATGTGGCTAATATAGCGTCAACAAGTTTTCACTAAAGCCATATAAGGACAACTGCCCCCATTTTCAAACTCAGCCGAGTTATTGTTACAACAAATGTTCTGATCAAGTTTCATAAGGATTGGATAATAAATGTGACTTCTAGAGTGTTAACAAGGTTTTACTACATAGCCATATATGGAAAAATGCCACGCCCCTTTACGGCCATGTTTTTTAACAGATCTCAACCATTATCAAACTCGGCCCAGATATTATTTGTACAAATATTCTGACCAAGTTTCATGAGCATTGGACCAAAAATATGACTTCAAGAGTGTTAACAAGGTTTTACTAAAGCCATATAAGGAAATCTGCCCCACCCCCTGGCAGCCATGTTTTTCAACAGACCAGAACCATTTTCAAACTCATCCGAGATATCGTTAGAACAAATGTTCTGACCAAGTTTCATGAAGATTGGACAATAAATGTGACTTCTAGAGTGTTAACAAGGTTTTACTATACACTTAAGCCATATAAGGAAAACTGCCACGCCCCCTGGCGGCTGTTTTTCATTCAACTGAAACCATTTTCAAACTCGTCCAAGATATTATTGGGACACATGTTCTGACCAAGTTTCATGAAGATTGGACTAAAAATGTGACTTCTAGAGTGTTAACAAGGTTTTACTATAGCCATATAAGGAAAACTGCCCCGCCCCCTGGCAGCCATGTTTTTCAACCAACCGGAACCATTTTCGAGCTCATCCAAGAAATCATTATAACAAATGTTCTGACTAAGTTTCATGAAGATTGGACAATAAATGTGACTTCTAGAGTGTTAACAAGGTTTTACTATAGCCATATATAAG
>VMBQ01000013.1:293358-330649 GCA_007657795.1 Dreissena rostriformis | reverse complement strand
ATTCCTAGTTACCATACCTACTTTGTCAATGATTCCTAGTTACCATACCTACTTTGTCAATGATTCCTAGTTACCATACCTACTTTGTCAATGATTCCTAGTTACCGTACCTACTTTGTCAATGATTCCTAGTTACCATACCTACTTTGTCAATGATTCCTAGTTACTAGGGATGGGACCGAATATCCGAATATTCGAAAATCGGCCGAATATTCGAATCCAAAATTCATATTCGAATATTCTATTTTTATGCAAAGAAACTACCAAAAAAGTTATAAGTACACATACAAAGTCGTAGTTTTGGTTTAGTGCAGACGACTTTCCTGTGTAAGTCATTGTTTGGATAACAGCTGCCATCAATTAACCAGATGATAATTGGCTAAGGGGAGGGACCAATCAGTCAATTTACTCAGAGACGTAGATAAAATGTTATCTACGTATTTGATTGACTTTTAAATTAAGATTGATGCAATATGTAAAAACTATTTTCTGAAAATCAATCGAAAATGAAAGTTAATTTATGTGAAACATCAATGTGAATTGGATTTATAAGCATTCAATTTGTTTGATATAAAACAAATCTGTGTTTTGACAGGTTCTTTAACCTCATGCAGTAAAATACACAGTATCTTTGGACTTTATTAGGCCGCAGTTTGCTTTAATTTCGGTACGACACATCTATTGATAGCAATTAGCGACCCCTATTATAAAAACACCATGGTGTGATTGCCTGATTAAATCAATAATTTGCCGATAAGGTGTCAAAAACAACACTGGTGCACTCGAGTAGCAAAGTGGGTTGTTAACAGGGGGCAATAAAGGGATTAGCGATGGTAAGTTAAAGCCAGACAGAGTTTGAATAGCGAATTTTATTGTGAACTTATAGAACGTACGTCGTTGTTTTACGAATGTCGGAACACATTGTATCATATCGGAACGCCGGGACAATCGCCCGAAAAAGCGGAACTGTCCCTCCGTGATTGTCCCGTACGGCATGTAAGCAATTACAATTAAATTGCTTTATCCATATATTAAATCAATGATTGTCTAATCATAATTTAGGTACTCAAATATAAACCAATTAAAACGTCGTGGTTCTGAATTCCAGAAAAAAATAGCGAAAGCATAAGAATTAATTGGAAGTTATCCAAATCAATTAGAAGTATTGAAATAAATTAGAACTACGGTAATGTGTTTTCCGGAAATATCTTATATCTTATGAAAATAAACAGTATTTATGTAACAAAAAAGAACATGATTATCATTTATTTTTTTTATAAAAATATTACTCTATCCAGTTTTCAAAGCTGCAAAAAACAATGCGAGTTATAGTGGTATTATGGTGGAATAGTACGTTGCTCCGGACGGTCATCATGTCGGACATTTTAATATAAGGTTTAAAAATCGAATATTCGAATATATTCGAATAAGGACAAACGAATATTCGAATATCATTTCAGTATTCGTTCCCATCCCTACTAGTTACCATACCTTCTTTGTCAATGATTCCTAGTTACCGTACCTTTTTTGTCAATGTTTCCTAGTTACCATGCCTACTTTGTCAATGATTCCTAGTAACCATACCTACTTTGTCAATGTTTCCTAGTTACCATACCTACTTTGTCAATGATTCCTAGTTACCATACCTACTTTGTCAATGATTGCTAGTTACCATACCTACTTTGTCAATGTTTCCTAGTTGCTGTACCTTCTTTGTCAATGTTTCCTAGTTACCATACCTTCTTTGTTAATGATTCCTAGTTACCATACATAATTTGTTGATGATTCCTAGTTACCATACCTACTTTGTCAATGATTCCAAGTTACCATACATACTTTGTTGATGATTTCTAGTTACCGTACCTACGTTGTCAATGATTCCTAGCGACCGTACCTACTTTGTCAATGATTCCTAGCTACCATACAGACTTTGTCAATTATTCCTAGTTACCATACCTTCTTTGTCAATGATTCCTAGCGACCGTACCTTCTTTGTCAATGATTCCTAGCGACCGTACCTTCTTTGTCAATGATTCCTAGTTAGCAAACCTACTTTGTCAATGATTCCTAGTTACCAAACCTACTTTGTCAATGTTTCGTTCATCCTTGCAAAGACTGGATAACTCTTTCACAGCAGCAAATTTTTGTTGCTTAAAATAAAATGAAGAACAATTTAATAAAAATAATAATGTACAAGCTACAAATGTATATACAAAGCAAAGAGTGAAGAATCAATCAATTCTTAAAAAATACGTTCAAGAAACAAATTGAAGCTGTTCACAGGTAGTTAATCTTTGTTCAATGAAACAAGGTATGACATAATTATTGAATATAAATATTCATTAATGTTGCAAATCATCAAAATTCAATTAGGGAAGCTTACAGGTAAATGTGACCTTGACCTTGTGACGGCTGTGGTCACAGGTTTGCAAGCTTCACAGACCCTCTCTGTGCCTGGAACGTTAAGTTGAGGCAGTGGTAACTGGAACACAGACAAGGCAGTGGTAACTCGAACACAGATCAAGTACCAACCCTACACATTCATAATATATTGCATCGTTATAAGTTATCAAGTTATTGAAAAGAGTAGGAAAATGCCTTCAGACAATTTGTGTCTTGGGACACAGCGACAATGTTCAAAGAACTTATTAAATCATTGTTTGTTATGAAAATGCAGATGTTTTGTTATATGTTTTATCATTTTTATATAAAAGAACATGTATTTTTGATAAAGCAGTTTTTTTTCCAATAGCATTTAAATCATCACAAGTTAAACACTACAGTGGTGTTTAATTTGTATGGAGCAAGGTAAGTTGCTTGTCATAATTCAAGGCAATCCAATTAATTTAAAAATTACATAATATTCAGTAAATAGAGTCAATTTTTAAATAAAAGAATTGCTAAAATAATAACGAGTTTTGTTTCCTATTTTACATGATAAGTGATGATTTATCCTTAACTAAGGGAAAAAACTCAATATTTCTATTACATCCCTTTAAATATTTTATTATCAATTTCTTAGGTATAGAGAAGTTTACGCACACATTAATCAGAACAAAATTTAACAACAAGTTTTTCCTGCTTTAAAAAGATCCATGATAAATACCCATTGAAAAAATATACACCTGTCATATAAATGCCTGCACCAGGTTCTTTACATTAACTCTGGTTTCACTACAGTCACGAATAAATCTTTCGCCTTTTACTAAAGATTTCCGTGCAGTGGAACAAACAATGAGTCTATAGACTTATTTCTGCAGCCCTTCTAACCAAGGGTAAATAAACTTATCATCAATAATCATCCATCTTAAATAATCTGAAATTTTAATCATAGGAAGTAAATTACTTGTTAGCTAGGATGTTTAATATTTTTCCAACGACTAGTCTTGGTCCAAACTTTACATGCATTCAGTCCGGTTTAAAACTGAATTGTATACATGTTTATGAGTCATGCCATGGTAAAACTTTTACCATAGAGTGACTCATAAACATGTATACAATTCAGTTTCAGAGAGGCAAGCTATACACAAAGCTGTTATTGGCTTATTGCATTTGCCATTTCCTGAAGAGAGAGTGCCTCACAACTTGACCCACCTTCTCACTGCAGCATTTGTCACAGACCACGAGCCCGCACTGGCGACAGTGGTGCCTCCGCTTCAGAGCGCCAAACTTACACCTGCACAGCGGGCAGATCAACGCTTCCTGGTCCGGCTGCCAGCTACAGCGGGACACACACAAACCACATCATCAGTTCACTTATGTTAATGAGATCAGACAGATTCTGCTAGGTGGTAGTGTTTTTTTTTAATGTTTCTCAGTCAAGCATCTTGATGATGTAACCAATTACAAATTCATTTTCTGAAACATTTTTCATGCCTAACATTTAAGCCCCAGGCAGTTAACATTTTTCTTTTTAACTGAACGGGGCAGATTTTTATTTTTATTTTACATTATAACTGACAAACATTTTTTGTTAAAGAACACATTGAAATCAGTCAATTAATAATAATTTGCAAGGCGATTATTAAATGTAATAATAGCTTCTACACACACAATAACAACTGACAGAAAATACAATAATATTCAAAATGATGAGACTGAACAACTTCATGTTCAACCCTTCTCTGTAAATTAGTATACATATGAGCCTCACTCTGTGATAAGGGGGTTCAACCATTTGCATGCTGGGAAATTTGTCGTCTGCTAAAATGTTGTCTGCTAAATTTCTAAAATTAGCATTTTCTTCGATTTTTTTTCAAAAAATACTATCAGAATAGCAAACAGTTTGGATCCTGATGAGACGCCACGTTNTTAATGCATATGCGTAAAGTTTGGTCCAAGATTACCGGTAATCAGAAATGACACTTTCCGCTTTTATTGTATTTTTCATTTAAAGGAAGACTGTTCTTGACGAAAATCCAGTTTAGGCGGAAAGTGTCGTCCCGCACAGGCTTATCTGGGATGAGACTTTACGCACATGCATTAAACCCCCTTTTCACAGAGCCAGGCTCATATATTGTGTGCACATGATGACACAGTGTACTAAAAAGCAGAAAGTGAACTTCACAGGCATTCCTCGTTTGCTTTTTTTTACCACATTTGTTAAAAGAAATTAGAAAATGCATTCACTTTAAACATTTTTAATACTAATACCTTCTTTTTGAAATGATGAAATTGGGGCTGGTGTATGGGTCGGTGTCCCCTTCTATAACTGCTGGTATGAACGCTTCACCACCAATGCTGATTATGGTCCTATTTGTTACACTGTCCTTTACACCTGAATATAGAGTTATCTAGAAAGTGTCCCAGACACTGATGCCCTCACGAGACACATGTTGGACACAGACATATCCATTATATTTTCTACAATAAAAAAGACAAAGGGAAATAATTTTTCCAAAACTTGCTGCAGCCAAAGTTCCATGTTTTATGATCATCTACACAGTAACGTAATTCAACTGTGAAAATTTGAGGGAGATCCAACCAGTGCTTAAAGAAAAGAACAGAAGAATAAGGACTTAAGGACAGACAAACGAATGTACAGTAGGACCAATGGACGGATAAGTGCAATTCTTTATGCAGGTGGGGACATAAAAACAATAAGTTAGATACATGAACCCAAAAAAAACAAAAATGTGCCATGTGATTTTTGTCAAGGTTTATTTGGGAAAAGCAATTAACAATTTTGAACATTTTGACATAAAGTGAATGCAGTGATAAAACTAAATACTATCACAGGCTTTGATCAACGAAGGGAAATGCATACTTACTATAAAGACAGTTTTTAGTAACATGAATGTCACTTGTCAATGTGTTATGCCACTTGTGGTTTATGAATTATCTGTTCGATGAAACTTAACTATTTCTAGGCACTAAACTGCAAACATGTCCTTATTTGAGAAAATCAGCAGTGTGTAACAAAAGTGTGAAAATATGCTTTTTAGAATATTTTCTGAAAGTTTATGTTGACTTGTTCTTCTTTAATTATAAATTTCTTTAAAACAATACCACTTTATCCACGATAATTATGAATCAATCGCTTAACAATGTTATGCGGACTCACCAGTCAAAGCAAACCAGGGACCTATACAAACAAGCGTGTTGGCGCGTTAGTTTGATCTTCAGCACATTCATACTGCACATTCCTTTGTTTGTATAGGACCCTGAGCAAACTTTATTTCAACTTAGCAAACTTGTTATCATGAAAGTGTACATGATATTATTGATATACACAAAATAAAGTATAATGTCATGTTTCAAAGTTATAATTATGTTCCTTAAAAAATGTGATGCATGCATTTCAATTGTGTGTGATAAGAAATTATAGAACAAATGTAGAAATAAAAGGTTTGTGGCTTTATATGTTTTAACTGTATATAATTACATGGCATTCCAAATACAATAGGCCTATATATTTTAGTATAATACATTATCCCCATTTTCACGTGCAGTCTATCACTCTAAACACGATGACTAATTACATAAATACAAATACACAATGCATGCATTATGAAAAAGCGTCTGCTTATCCAAAACTAGCACACAGTATATGTATTCGTCTAAAAAGAGCTAGCAAAATGTCAATATTTAATGTTTTTATAAAGCAGATCGTTTAATCAACTGTAAATTACACATTTTATCATAAATTAATTCAGCGTTTTAATCTTGTTTATCATTAACATAATCATGATCATAATAAAACACTTACTTGCTATAGATTTCTCCATGTTTTATTGTTTTGTCATGTGAACAGCAGTGTGTATTTTCAGAAAACATAGCTTGCACTGCATGTACATGATAACGATAACGTTCCCGCGGTTACGCCCCTTTGAGTGAATGGAATAGAACTACAGAAGGTTGTCTCCCTTGCATCATCTGCTTCCATCTTTTTGTAAGCAATTATTGTCGTATTTGTGTGTGCCTTTTGAGAATGCGGGATATAGTCGCCTCTAAAGTTCTATTATACATTTTAATGGCCAAATAACTAAAGATGATCTCCAGAACCGTTTGTATAAGGATTGCTTCACTAAAGGGATCTGAAACGGCCCCCAGGTCTTTATTAACTAACTTCATGTACCCAAGTGTGAACATAAGCGATAAACAAATCGACATCTCAGTTGCATAATTTTTCATGTGCTTGTAACTGTCTTAAATAAATTTCTGTAATCAGATAGTATAGAATCATTTATGAGTCAGGAATAAAGCGAAACTCCAGTTGTATGGTTTAATCAGAGCTAGGTCCAACCGTTTTTAACTCGATCCTTCATTTAATTACCCAGTAAAGTAAGAAGCGAATTAACATTTTAACAAGAGCTTTGTCACAGACCGGGTTTATGTTGTCGAAGTAAGAACAGGATCTCTACTAAGTTTCAGTATTTTTAGTTATGGATGTAGATTTCAGCTTTCAATCATATCTGTAACCATAGCAACCACAATTTTGGTCTTAAAAAAACGTACATATTCACCATCTGGCCTTCTTTCCACATAAAGAGTTTCATCAGTTGACATGGAATCCTTTGTTTGTTTCATCAGTTGACATGGAATCCTGATTTTACCTATCACTTATTTTTGTAACCATAGCAACTACTACAAAAACTGAAATAACGTGCACATTTCCTAGATGGCCCTCTAACCACATCGGAGTTTCATCAACACATCTTATGTTATTTTGTAGTTATCGCAGTAACCATCTTTTTTGGACAGACAGAAGTACAATCAAACCTAAAATAAAGTGCATATTCCTTATATGGACCTCAATCCACATACCAAGCACCATCAACCTAGCTTACATACTTTTTGAATTATAGCAGGATCCAGATTTTAGTTTTCAATTACGTTTAGTTCTGTATCCATAGCATCTGATGAAAAAAAATGAAAAAACATGCATATTCCCATTAGGCCCTCTATCCAGCTACCAAGTTTCATCAACTTAGCTTAAGTACTTTATGAGTTATCGCAGGATCCAGATTAGGACGGACACATGGATAGAAAGACAGAGGCAGATAAACCTATAGTCCCCTTCCATTACACTGGTATGGGATTAATACATGGGGAATCATTTTTGCTTTCCAGTTTGCAGTGCTGACTTATGTTTTGAATATTTTTTGTACAAGGATAAACTATGGCCATTATTTAATTAATGGAGAGCAATTCCATTGGCTTATGCATTTGTACTTTCATGTCATAAGTGAATTTAATCTATTTCATGCATACATGAATGTTCATTAAACATTAGTGTGACCATGTACTCATGGTCGTCGCTTCCATGCATACTTTGCACTGTATGGACATGGAGATGAGCGTTTGTCAGCTTTGTTTTAGGATTCAGCTAAACTAGAGTTGTTAAGTCAATTGGCAAATGATGCCTTGATTGTAACAAACACGAAGTGGGGTTTCAAGAACTACAGAACAGCATTGAAGAAAAAAGTATAAGATTTAATTCAACACGGAAAATGTATGAATAGGACATGCATGATTTACAACAAGGGGTTCACAGTTCACATAAGACGAGTATGGAAAAAACTGTAATATTTAAAAAGAAGCAAGGTAAATTACACTGTCATGGTTTGCATGGCTCATAATAGTAATCCAGACTCAACACATGATTGGAGTCTGCTGCTAAAGTTACACATGTACAAAGACATTCTTAGATCTCTTTGCCATTCTTTAGAATAAGATGTTAATTCAAAACAGTCATGAAAACAAATTAGACATAACAAACAAATAGAATTTAAAGTATCCCGTCAGCATATTAATGTCATGAAATGATCCGCATCATGCAAAAATGGGCCTTATGCCATATGCGGCTTGCGTAGCTCCATACCAGCCTGCATATTCTGGTCTTGAGATATGCCATCCGTTAATGAGACTACAAACATTTCATGACTTTATAGCAGACACAGTACCCCGGTAGCTCATGACCAGTCTGCACAACTGTGCAAGCTGGTCTGGAGCTACGCTGTCTGCATTTGGTATAAGATCCATTTTTGCATGAGGTGGCTAAAATGTGATAGGTAAAGAGACACCAGCAAATATGTGTTTATCATTTACTATGCAAGATATACGGGATGATAATCACCAAATTTTCAAAGGAGAAATCTTCACTTTAGCTCATAAACGTCATCATAATGGCTACCATATCAAATGCTGAAAACAACAGTCACTATTAAATAATAAAACTGTTTGAGTCTGACACTAAACAACTGTTTGAGTCTGAAAAGTGTTGCCATGACAAACTAATTTACAGTTCTATGGCAACGAGTCTTCACTGGATACTGTTATAATCTCGCATCCCTATCAAGAAGCATAATCCTACACATGTTTAAAGGCATATAAATATATAACTATATATATATATATTATTGTATTCACTCCAGTACATAAGAAATATAATAAGTTACTGTTATAAATATGATCAATGTGTACTAATACTAAAAGTTTTGTCACAATTCTTAAAAGCACTAACAACAATATTAACTATATTAATCGTATTTAACAATTACCTATTAAAAGTATGTTCTGTTATCAAAACTTGTTATTTTCCCAAAATGGAATGTTTAACTGAATACAAAATAAATAAGATGATTAACTATGCAATATATTTCATAATCTATTTACCAATAACAGGTCTCCATAATAATTTGCATAATATCATTATTAACAACCTGAAATATAAAGACACTTTTATTCCTCTTTTCCATGCTTCACTTTTGCCACAAAGGACTATTTTAAATAACATGACTTATTAGAACAAATTCATCTAACAAAACGCCAGCATAAAGCAGCCATGAAAATG
Source organism: Dreissena rostriformis (assembly GCA_007657795.1). Classification (NCBI taxonomy): domain Eukaryota; kingdom Metazoa; phylum Mollusca; class Bivalvia; order Myida; family Dreissenidae; genus Dreissena; species Dreissena rostriformis. The sequence goes on along the minus strand of VMBQ01000013.1, from coordinate 321,354 downwards.
TGCACGATGATCTTAGTTCAATAATTTACCTTGCCATTTTTACTGAATATTCTTTGGATTTACAAGCAGACGATAGTGTAATGAACAAGAAGCAAAATGAAACATCAAAATTTATTCCTTTAGAAACATATACCCAAATGTGGTTACATATTTTTCTTATATTGGAATTCACATCAATAAATACATTAATTGATAAATACATAAACACAAAATACTCTTCACAGAGTCCTGGCACATCGATCTTTAATAAATCCAGAAATAATGACACATAATGAAGCATAAAGGCAAATTATTTTAAGCCATCTAAATTACTAATATAATTAAACCTATCTTCAAAAGTATGGTTTTTCACATCAAGAACTTGTTATATTTGAGTTAAACACTCAACCTAATATACCCTGGCATTAATCAAAGTACCTTAGGAAGAAATACATAACAAACGCAAACTGTCATAACTGCATTTGCCGAAAATCCGCCAATCATAAACAAGCTAAATTAGTAAAAAAATAATAATGAAAACAAATATAATTTATATAAGCTGAATAATTAAAAATAACGAAAATAAATATAATTTATTTCAATCAAATATTTATAGAAGGAAGTATTAAAATGTGTAAAGTTAAGCTACATGCACCATCCTTTTGGTAGACACCTAACAGGCTTACCACATGCCAATCACGTAAAGTACATAGCCTGTTATCTTTGGTAACACAATCAATGCGTTGATCAGATTTCATTCTTTTCTCTCTCATATTTTTAACAATTTAAAGCCAAGTTGCTAGTTTTGCTAGGACATGTTCTCACATAAAAATGCCAAACCCCTGTTTTCATGTTGGCAAGCACACAATCTGAGCTGTGCCCTGGCACTTGTGATGAATAAGTAAGCCTGCAGTCTTGAAGACTGATATTGCTGCATTGCTGTTACCCTAGACTTTGTAAGGAACATAGGACACCTCAACACACGACTACAGAGAAGAAACAGGAACACTTATTGCACCTTACATTATAAAAAATTGTAATGGACAGGGAAAATAGGGAATAATAAAATACAGATGTTTAATATTTACATACAAATCTTATAACAATCACACATGTTTAAACATAAAATTTAAGAAAGTGAACATGAAGATATACTTAATATTTAAATACTTGTGCTAGTGGAACAACAAGAAGGCCGAAGGCCCAAAGAGGCTCACCTGAGACCCAAATGAACTGACCTGCTCTAAGCTGGAAATGTCTAACTTGAGCCTACAAGGAAAATAGCCATCCCTGCCATCCCACCAGAGTATCTTGTGTAACAGAACATCACCATTTTCTAACTCTGCCCAGAAATCATAACAAGTCTGAGCACATTTTTATTATGATTGGGCAATAAATGTGACTGTAGCCATACAAGGAAAACAGCCCCTCCAATTGCTGGCCATGTTTTTCAATTGCCCAGAACTATTTTCAAGCCCAGCTGATATAGTTTAAAACAAATATTGGGAGCAACTTTCATGATGATTGGGGGAAATATGACTTGTTTTCGACCCCAAAAAGACGTAGTTTCAAATTCGGTCAAAACATCATTGACACAAATAATCTGACCTAGTTTGAAAAAGATTGGGCAATAAATATGTTTGCAAGGTAAATGATGATGACAAATGAAGGACAAAAGGTGATCACAAAAGCTCATCATGAGCACATTGTGCTCAGGTGAACTAAAAATAGCTTTGTTTAAAGACTGTAAATGAAAGTCAAATTTGTTGCAATTATAAAGTATACACACAACATAAAATTTTAAATAACTATTTTTTTTTGTACATTTTTTTTTGTACAAATTGACATTGGATTCATCCTTTCTTTTCAACAAGTAGCAAAAATATTTGATAAATATAAAACACGTTGTAAATGTATACATCTATATGGGTAATCATGAAGGATAAATATATCAAGGCAAAGAAAATAGGAACACATTCTGCTGTTAGTATTCTTGTGATATATATATAAAGTGTCAAGACTGCAGACTATGTGACACAAGTAGACTGCAGACTATATGACACAAGTAGTCTGTCTTTTACAAATGAAAGTCTAGAATATACATTAATGTTTGCTGTCAGGAACATTCATATTAGCGGTGTGATTTTGTTCATGAGCAGTTATGCAATTTACGTATCTGCATAAAGTATGGAGGATAAGGGGCTATTACAGAATTTTAAAACAATTTATTTTCGATAAAGCATGAACACTTGCCATTGAACTGAATTAATTTATAGGTTGAAATTGTTTCATGCTTATTTGAAATGTTCACTACATATTCATTAACTCTAGTCATCAGGCCCTACATTTGACATTGTCATGAAAAGTAATGCAAGTATTAAGGAACAGTACAGTTTCAAGTGATAACCATAAATGGAAATTTATAAAGAATAAAATTTCCAAATCATTGTTGTTGTTTTTTTACCAGTATTGTATTGCCAGATTAATTAAAAACAGAGTACAAATGTAAATGAATCACTGTCAGAATAAATGACATTAATACATTTATGACCTGATTAGTAAAAAAAGAAAAGATTCACCCTCCGAATTACACAAAATGAAGACCACAGATTGAAAATGTGAGTGTCTTCTATACATGTAGACTTAACCCATTTATGCCTAGCGTCTAGAAAAAAGGCCTTGGAAAACAGCGTAGACCCAGATGATGTGGCGTCTCATCAATGTCTGCGCTGTTTGCTTAAAGGAATTTCTGTAAGAAATATTCTAAATATAGAAATAAATATACTAGACATCCCTAATTTTGGAAATAAATTGCTCCAATTTAGAAGGATGGGAGTCCACTAGGCATAAATGGGTTAAGAAGTAGGCAAGCATGTCAGTATTTGGTACACAATATTGTACAACTTGAACAAGAACAATACCATCTTTGGGTAGATGCTTAGCATAGAACAATGACATTTCTTTACGAGGGGGTTAATATGTTAACAAACATTTGTGCACAGTATACTTTCATAGCATGTACATCCATCATCCTATCAGAATCTTAACTCTGAAGTCCTCTTAATTAATGAGCAGCTAAAATGGGTTTACAACATTCATGTGTTCAATAAAATAATCAATATAGAAATTTTGCAGAAAGAAACTTACATTCATTATTAACTTGTTTAAAACAACAGCAAAACATCTAGTTAAAAACACTAAGCAAAGGTGGCATGCTTTTGAGAAATACATTGGCATGTAAACATTTTTTTTTTTTACAAAACTGTAAATTACACTGGCATTTCATGTGCAGTTCTGAGTAATCCTGAAGTGTTGCCATGTTCATATTTGTCCCCTACTGCTACCAAAGACTTCATAACAAAAAGCAGCAACATCAAAATGGAAACCAGGTAACTGCCAACCAACATATGACAACAGCACATCTTCCAGCAATTTGTTCATACTCTTCATCACAAGGGGTTCCCATGTAGAGTGGTAACAGAATACACCTAACCAACTAACAATAACAAAGTAGAAAAATATCAACTTTGACTAGAGAAGTTCTCTCCAGAATCACACATGCCTCGTTCTGGGAAAACTAGACTTAATGCATAAGCGTTAAGTGTCCACACAGGCTAATCAGTGAATACACTTTCCGCTTTTATGGAATTTTTGGTTTAAATGAAGTCACTTCTACACAAAAATCAGGTCTAGGCAGAAAGTGTCGTCCCTGAGTAGCCTGTGGACTGCACAGGCTGATCTGGGACGACACTACGCAGATGTATTAAGCCCAGAACAAGGCTCATACATGCGGGAAACTAAACACTCAGCCTTCAAACTATGTTCCATGAAATGTCACATTAATGATAGTAATAAGAGAACTGTAAAAGGTATAAGTTCAATAAAATTTAATATGTAACATATATACATATATAACTCGTCTCTATGGTCTCCCCTGCACACTTGTGGTGGATATATGGTAGGCATGTTTTTGTGAATATTCAGCAGAATGTGTGGTAAGAACATCCATTATTCTGTCCACTGAGAAAGGAAGGAGCCTTTGGTGCTCCTACATCAAATATGATACTTTTGCAAATGTCACTCTTAAACCAGGACTGGGTCACAATTCCCTATACCTCAGTCCAGCTTGCCTAATTCATATTTCAATATTGATAAATTTCTTCAAGCAGTACAGAAATCCTTGCCGTATACTTCCTCAGATCCATTTTTGTTTGTTCAAATCATGACATCTAACCCAAGTTATATGATTGTGTATTTTTTACAGTATAAAGTTTATTGATTAGGTTGCGAAATTCCCTAAGGAAGAGCCATCATGTATTTGAGTTGAACAAGCTCCTAGCTCTTTGTTGAATTGTTCACTTGGCCTTCCTTTCGTGGTGGCATTCTCTCATTTACTTTGTCCAGTGATTTGGCTTCTTCAAAACCAGTGATCTTGTGTGATGGGTTGAAGCCTCCAAGTGCTGAAATACATACAATAACAATTACAAAGTGTTAGAAGTGTCCACATGTTTATTTTGGTTTGTAGGTTAATGTCGGCTTGATAACTTCTGTACCCTTTCACCAATTTTCATGAAACTTGCTTCAAATATTACGAGCGTTGAGACAATGTGCAGATGGCATAAGTCAGTAGTTTGAGACTTCATTTTTATTTCTGCTCTTTATCTTGTAAACCCTTTGAAGGATTTTCAGGAAACTTGTCTATAATGTTAAAGTCACTTAAACTTTGTGCAGAAGGCATGAGTCAGTCACTATAGTTCAAGGTCTTACTTCAAGGCCAAAGGTTTGAAACTGCATTGTGGTGTCAAGTTTAACAGTTTGAAAATCTACAGGTTTGAACAAACTTTGTCGAGGACCAAAATACAATGTTACTCACCAAATATTTACCATGTTAGTCTATTTAAACCCTGTGACCGCTGGACGGTGGCCTGTTTTGTCCCCAGGGGCATGATTTGAACAGACTTACAAGAGAGTCACTAGACCCTGTTACACACCAAATATTAAACCCCTGACCCTTGTGGTTTTATAGAAGATTTCTGAAGTTTTTGTTTATAAAATATAATTTTATGGGCAGTGACCTATTTATGCATCGGAACAAATTATGAAAGAGGGTAACCCAAGTTTCATTAAAATCTTTCCAGAGCTTAAAGAAGAGAAGTCACTTGAAGAAAAAGTTTATGCATGCACCTCATGCACTGACAGACAACACAGTATCATCAAAGCTCCACATGAGCACTATGTGCTCAGGTGAGCAAAACAAATTTAGGAGGACCACTTTATGATGATGTTATTTGCCCAAAACTGCCTCTTTGTTTTTGTTACCTATATCTTTTTAATGATGCAATAAAAGTCTATATAAACAAGAGGTTTGTCACAGACGTGACGAATACCCCCATATGCCGCATTGACACAGAATATTTTGCATGTTGTCTTCACAAAAAACAGCGGACACCATGCTTAATGTTTAAAACGCACTAAGCGACTCCGTGACCAAGTTTTTGACCCGGCATGGCCCGTGTTCGAACTTGTCCTACACATCATCTAGATACAACTTCTGACCAAGTGTGTTGAAGATCTGATAAAAACTACTTGAATTAGACAGCGAACACCATGCTGAATGTGTAAAAAGTACTACCAGTATGTGACCCCGTGACCTAGTCCTTGGCCTGGCATGGCCCATGTTCGAACTTGGCTTAGAAATCATCTATATAAAACTTCTGACCAAGTTTGGTGAAGATCGGAAGTAAACTTTTTTCATTAGAGAGCAGACACCATGCTCAATGTTTAAAATGCACTAAGAAACCCTGTGACCTAGTTTTTGACCCAGCAAGGCCCATGTTCGAACTTGGCCTTATGATCATCTAGATAAAACTTCTGACCAAGTTTGGTGAAGATCGGATGAAAACATCTTGAATTAGAGAGTGGACACCATGCTGAATGTTAAAAAAACGCACTAAGTGACCCCGTGACCTAGTTTTTGACCCGGCATGACCCATATTCGAACTTGGCCTAGACATCATCTAGATACAACTTCTGATTAAGTTTGGTAGCAGGGCCCTCAATCTGTCAAATCCGAGGCCGAAATTCGGCCTCATTCCCCCCCATGAAAAGTATACTTTTTTCCCCTTTTTGGGGAAAAAATTCCCCCTAAAAAAAAAAAAAAAAAAAAAAAAAAAATTTTTTTTTTTTTTATAGATAGATGTGTCTCATGATTATTATATCTCAATTCTATTTTAATTTAATCTTGTCAAACATACTAAATTATGAAAAAAGCAATGAATATAGTGCAAACATGTACAAATGTTATAATTAGAGAGTAAGTAAAAAATCCCCCCAAAAGGGAAACGCCGCGAAAATTCCCCCTGCTATGGGTAGCGACCCGCTTCCCCTAAAATGGATTGAGGGCCNGGTTTTACTATAGCCATATAAGGAAAACTGCCACGCCCCCTGGCAGCCATGTTTTTCAACCAACCGGAACCATTTTCGAACTCGTCCAAGATATTATTGAGACACATGTTCTGACCAAGTTTCATGAAGATTGGACAATAAATGTGACCTCTAGAGTGTTAACAAGGTAAATGTTGACGCCGCACGACGGACGACGGACAAAAGGCAATCACAATAGCTCACCATGAGCACGTTGTGCTCAGGTGAGCTAAAAAACGCACTTAGTGACCCCATGACCTAGTTTTTGACCCATATTCGAACTTGGCCTAGACATCATCTAGATACAACTTCTGACCAAGTTTGGTAGAGATTGGATGAAAACTACTTGAATTAGAGAGCGGACAACCAATACAGACCGACCGACAGACAGACAGACAAGCTCACTCCTATATACCCCTCTAAACTTCGTTTGTGGGGGTATAATTATGTGACCCTAGAATGTGGCCAGTTTAAAACCCATGGGTATGATTTGAACAATATTTGTACAGAACCTCTATCTGCTGCTTCATACTAAATATCAAAGTTCAGAGAGTCTGAATAAGTCATGTTTTGACCACAGTGCATGATTGGAACAACCTTAATAGAGGAACACTAAAAGACGTTACAAACCTTATATTAAACCCTTGATCCTTGCAGTTTCAGAAAAGATTTCTAAAGTTATTTTCTGTGAGTCTATTTATGAGTTTATGAGGTCCTTCTGCACCAGAAGCTGCATTATGTGTGGACCCGGAGTGTGTGCCCCCACCCCTACCTTATTAAATCACTAAACTCAAGAAAGTTGGGAATAATTGTTTGAATTATGGCTGCAATGTCCAGCTATCTATTTAGTTGTAACTGAAAGATTTTCAATTTTGGAGTGTTCTTGTTTTGTGGGGGGAAGACTGAGTACCCAACCAGAGGAAACCCTACCTGTCGGGTATGGTGACCATCAACTAAACTTACATGCTTCTGGGAACTTGGATTGTACCAGAGTTGCCTAGTAAAAAAACGTGTGTACCAACCACTGCACTAACAGGACAGCCAAACTTATTTTCTATAAAAGTCTATATAAATCTTGTATCACTGGGGCATGGCCAGTTTTGACTCCAGGGGCATGATTCCAACAACATTTGCTGAGGACCCATATACGATGTAACACAAAAATAATTAATCGCTGATCCTTGTAGTTTCAGAGATTTAAAAAGTTATTTCAGACATGAATCATGTGACAACATGGGTAATGGCCAGTTTTTACTTCAGGGGCATGTTTTAAACAACCATCATACCGGACCTCTATCTGCTGTTTCTAACTAAATACAAAAATTCTGGGACTTAAGATTTCAGAGATTTTTTATGGTTATTTTCTATTTATATAATTATCTATATAAATAATCTGATCACTGGGATGTGGCCATTTTTTACCCCATGATTTGAACAAACTCAGTAGAGGAACACTAGACATTGTTACAAACCAAATATTAAACCCCTGATCCGTGCGGTTTTAGAGAAACTTGTGACCCCTGAAGTGTGGCCAGTATTGACTCCTACAGCATGATTTTAACAATCTTTGTAGAGGATCATTAGCCGATGTTACACACCTCATGTAAACCCCCTGATCCTTGCAGTTTTAGGAGATTTTTTTTTAGGTTTCCACTTTCAAAATCTGTTTCAGCTCTGAACAACTTTGAAAGAGGGTCACTAAGGAATAATTCCTGTGAAGTTTCATGAAAATCACATTGTGGTTTAGAAGATGTCGTCTGAAGCAAATTGTTGACAATATACGACCTACATCGCAGGAGTGCAACGAACCACAACAGTTCAATTTGAGCACTTTGTGCTCATGTGTGGCAAAAAAAGTGCCTGCATTCAACAAAGAAGGTAACGCACCATTAGAGAGTGTGTCCTTGCCACCAGCCAGTGCTCCCAGGGGTAGCAGACCGTTGGGGGTTAGGCCCTTCAGCTGTAGAACACTCTCACTCTCCTCTCTGAAACAGACAACACACATGTTTGAGAAGGCTTTCCAACATTTCCTAGATATTTATTAAAAGTAAACCTCACTCTAGGAAAATGGGGTTAAATGCATGAGCGTAAAGTATCGTCCCAGATTAGCCTCTGCAGTCCACAAATGCTAAGAGACTTCCTCAAACTAAAAAATACCATAAAAGCAGAAAGTGGCATCCCTGATTAGCCTGTGCAGACTGCACAGTCTAATCAAGGACAACACATTACGCACATGTATTAAGCCCCTTTTTTCAGAGCAAGGCTCAATTAAAAAGTGCAAATTTCAATTGCTGGTACCTGAATAAAACTAGCTAATGTTTATATTTATAATGAAGTAATTTTTCTGCATGACAATAAAAGGCTTGTAGTAAGTACTGGTTTCTAACTTGTATCCCATCAAAGGATAGTCAATTGAACGAGGAATCAATAATGACTAGCCAAATATAGATTTATCACTAAAGGTTATTTGGTACAACTTGGTATATGTATCATTCAATAGAGCCAAGTGACAACTGAATGACGCTTCCCAGGATCAATTATTCATATATGATCAATATTCTCTTCCCATTAGTAAACTGGCTTCATATTCAAACACAACAAGGACTGGCCCTGTAAGCACAACTATCCTGGTTTGTTTATAAGGCGTCCCTAGAGTGTGGTCTTATTCAATATCAGCACAACCACTAGGACTAGAATGTATCGTTCTCAGCCATAGTTTGGACAATACAGCTGAAAAGCCTGCTAAAATATGTAAAAGATTTATGCTAGCTCGCTTCAGGCAGACATCAGAATGAGTGGAACACCGTTAAAACCTCCCTAGGGTGCTGCTTGGTTGCCATAGCTAGGGGTCTGCTTTCACATTGCCCATGCATTATGCAAAGCATTGTTATGTGAACGATAAATTGTGCATCAAATAATGAGAATTGTCATTGATGTTAGGCATATTTTTGTATGAAACTGGTTGTTGCAACAAATTGTGCCTTTTCCATGCCATGATGTGTTTCTGTGTTTTCAAGCTATGACAATAAGCAGTGGCATCTGATACCCCAACGGAACAATGCACACGTATAGGCCTCCAGTTGAAACGACTGTGTTGTATTATACATAGAATACATAACCATGGAGATCAACATAACGTACTCAACAATTAAGTAAATTTACAAATACAAAAATTCCGTAGACACATCAATTTGATAATATTTAAAGCATTTTATATTCCAAATGAAGGCAAAATTTTCATTTCAAAAAGGCAATTGTTATTTTCTATAATGTTAATGAATTAATTATAACAACAAGTGGGTATATATAGCTCAATGTGCAAGCAGATGCACACTTCATCTTCACCCTGTTTTTTGTTGTTTAAGCTTGGTATTTGATTTATTTATATGTGTGTAAATATTTCATAAAGACAAAAAATACTTTAATATGGCACCTTTATAAACAGCAAAAATAGCTATTGCTTATAACAAATCATGTAACAATTTCAGAACAGGTAATCAATAGGCCTGCCTATGTATATATGTCACGAACCAATACCAGAAACAACCACTTGTTTCTATATTTAGTTGCATCAGCTTGAGAATAGTACAGAAAACTGATAAATGCTATATCCACACATGTTCACATACTCTTGGTTTTTGCTTCTAAGGATAGTTTCTGGATTTGAGTCTTTCTCTAGGAAAACCGGGCTTAAAGTGTATGTGTTAAGTGTTGTCCCAAATTATCCTGTGCAGTTCGCAAAGGCTAATCTGGGACAACACTTTCAGTCGAGACAGGAGTTTTGTTTCGAAGAGACTTCTTTAATTGAAAAATTCCATCAAAGTGTAATGATACTTTACACACATGCATTGAGCCCAGTTTTCCCACCGGTGGCTAAATAATATTTATGAAGCCCGTATTCATATTGTTGGATATTGCAAATGGTCAATAACATTGAATTTAAGCACAATGTAAATCACTTACAGACAAACACAAGTATTTAGCTGTAATCACTTTGTAAAATGATATAAATTATCAGATGATAAAATATAAGATGATAGGTATCACAATATGAGCAGCCCTCTGTGGAAAAGGGTTTAATGCATGTGCATAAAGTGTTGTCCCAGATTAGCCTGTGCAGTCCACACAGGCTTATCAGGCACAACACTTTCCGCATACACTAGATTTTTGCAAAGAAGAGACTTTCTTTAAACGAAAAATATCATAAAAGCGTCAAGTGACGTCCCTGATTAGCCTGTGCGCACTGCACAGGCTAATCTGGGACGACGCTCAACGCATATGCATTAAACCTCCTTTTCTCAGAGCGCATCCCATATGTATCATAATGTGTATGTTACAAACCGTAATACAGTGAAGACCCTGGCCATCTTGCCAATGGCTCGTATTTTGTTTCGTATGACTTCCTTCCTGGCAGCCACAGCTCCACCTGGTGACAGAAAAATCAATGTAATGCCACAGAAAATGTATGAATTGAATGCCCTATAAGAGGCCTTAAATAAAATAATTGATGCCCGCTTGTGAAAAATTACATCATTCATTGTATATGAGAATTCTTATTCACTATACAAATATTGAAATCCTAATTCGGTAACAATTGATAAACAAATAAATGTACGACACAAGGAAATCTTGTGTTTGTATTGATATACTTGTAAATGAATGTATTAAGTAAATACATTCGTACTATAAAACAATGAAATAAACATATCAACCATTTGTTTATCCACAGCAATCAAGCATGCATTTATTAATGATATGAAAACACACGATTAGTAACTGAAATGAAGTTTGTGGATTTTTTTTGTAAAATATATTGATATGAAGGTGTGTGTATATATAGTCTATAATCTGTTCTTGAGCAACCACTATAAAGGAATACAAGGATTACATTCCTGCAAATATATAATCAATTATGCTTTCTGTATGCATTTGCTAACTGCACAGATCTATAGCTACGATAGCACATCACAATGACATGAGCTTTGTTGGCTATTTGTTTTCACACATTCATTCTCAAGTTTCATAATTGCATTCATCCGAAAAAAAAACCCTGTTTACTTCAGCAATGATAATCAATCCATTTATGCACACTCGTGTTGTTAATAGTGTCGCGTTCTGAGAAAACTGGGCAAAATGCATGTGCGTAAAGTGTCGTCCCAGATTAGCCTGTGCAGTCTGCACAGGCTAATCCGGGACGACACTTTCCACCTTAACTGGGTTTTCGCTAAGAAGAGACATCATTAAAACGAAAAATTCCATAAAAGCGGAAATTGTCGTTCCTGATTAGCCTGTGCTGACTGCACAGCACCAGCATTTTGCCCAGTTTTCTCAGAACACCACACAATAATGTGCTGCCATTCCATAGCTGCTGACTGCATTGTGCAGGAACACCATGGCTGATGGTCAGCAACAATAGCATAGCAGAAGAGGAAAACTCTACTGGGAAACATCTGCTAAAAATATTAGTCCCGTTCTGGGAAAACTTGGCCTAATGCATGTCTGCAAAGTTCATAATCAGGGACGAAACTTTCCGCTTTTATGGAATTTTTCTTTTAAAGGAAATCTCTTCAAGACCAAAATCCAGTTTGGATGGAAAGTGTCGTCCCTGATTAGCCTCTGCACATGCATTAAGTCCATTTTCCCAGGCTCATATGTTCCTTTTTCTGGTTCCTGTTAGCTCACTGCAAATGACATCCAATGTAAAACTGTCGCGTCTTATAAGATTGTTGTACATGTGTGTGTGGGTATGACATAGTGTGTTGATAAAACCGTTGTTTCCTGCACACTAACACACACACGATGCATGCACACACATATTATATGTGGAGAGCAAGAGGGTGGAAGGATGAAGAGCGCGGGACACCAAACACGTTTTTTTTTCAACAATCCTATTAAAGAAATATACATTTTAGAGTACCATAAAAGCTAGTATTAAGTTTATAAAGTCATTAATGAACTAAGACTTCTATTTAAAATGGTCACTACAGATATTTCATTTTATCATAACATGTCTTAAAGGTCATCCCAAACATGTCAAACAACAAGACTAACAGCAATACATAATTGTACGTATGCATGCCTTTATGACTATGGCATCTGTTTCAACACTCTAAACTATTTTCTATTCTATCATGAGCAAAGTGCACAACTAATATTTTGGCCATTCAGTGATACCATCAACTTAAGATATTCACAGAAAAGGTTGAAACAAAATAAAACCCTTACAGAAATTGAGATCTGAGGTTTGCCACCAAAACAACTGTGAAATGAGACCACATGAAGAGGTTAGTTTGGCAGAAGATTGACACAGCCAGCATATTTGAGTCGTGTTCTGAGAAAACTGGGCATAATGCATGTGCGTAAAGTGTCGTCCCAGATTAGCCTGTGCAGTCCGCACAGGCTAATCAGGGACAACACTTTCCGCATTTTATGATATTTTTCGTTTAAATGAAGTCTCTTCTTAGCAAAATTCCAATTTAGGCGGAAAGTGTCGTCCCTGATTAGCCTGTGCGAACTGCACAGGCTAATCTGGGACGATACTTTACGCACATGCATTATGCCCAGTTTTCTCAGAACACGACATATTATGGTATAGCAACCTATGAGATTGATGATGATTATGCGAGAACATTTAAGTAGCAGTTTTCTTGCCATCTAGGTACACACTATTATACCTCTGGGATGCTTCACTGCAATGACACCAGAAACAAGTTTTTGTTTTATGGCTAACATGAAAACTGTCGCTGAAATCTACTACACAAAATAAGATGCATCTGAACCTTGCTCTGGAAAAACATGGCTTAATATATGTGCGTAGTGTCGTCCCATATTAGCATGTCTAATAAAGGACGACACTTTCTGCCTAAACTGGATTTTTGCTAAGAAGAGACTTCCTTTAAACGAAAAATACCATTTAAGCGTGTAAAGTGTCGGCCCTGATTAGCCTGTGCAGACTGAAAAGGCTTATCTTGGACGACACTTTACACACAAGCAGTAAACCCTGTTTCCCAGAGTGAGAATCATCTAGTTCTAGTGCTAAGAATGGTATGTCTTGTCAAAAAAAAGCAGGGCAAAGTGCTTTTAATTCTGATAAAACAAAACAAGGAATGTTCTTAAATTAAAAATACAAACTTTATATACATTAGAATTTCACAAAACTGTTTTCAGTAATTTCAATAGTTGGGTATTTAAATAAAATGACTGTCAAAGAACCCTAGTCTACAAAGATATAAAATATGTTTAGTTTAACATGAGCAAAGAAATATTTTTTTATATAAAAAAATCATTTTATACAGAAGAGTCGCACACTCAAGAACGAACAAGACAACAGAATAAACTGATTTGAACAATAAATTAAGCTTTACACAATCACACAGAACATTTTATTATCATTATGAAACATATATTCATTGCTTCTGACTAATTAATAACATTCAACTATGTTGAAATTATTAAAATGCAGATGCTGTATCTTCAGTGATGCCTATTTAGTATTTATGTGAGGAAATAAATGGATGGAGCCAATAAATTACATGGAATTATAAGTAATTCTTTCTATGCTCCCCCCAAATTTTTGGGGGAGCATATAGTCGCCGCTTCGTCTGTTTGTCCTTGCGTTTTTTGTCTGGGCTATTTCTCAGCAACTAATGACCGGAATTCAATGAAATTTTATGGGAAGCTTCACTACCAACAGGAAATGTGCATATTATCAGTCGGATATGGTCGGATGATTTTTCACAGAGTTATGGCCCTTTGAAATTTTCCATTGTACATATAGTGCAATTCTTGTCNCCGACGGTTTCTTGTTTACTATGTCAGCTTAACAAAATATTTATTAAAGGCAAGATCTGTTTTATGGTTATATTGTCTTTAAATTATACAGTTTATACTCAATTAATACAAGGCAGTGTATTTTTTATGATTTGTCAGTCCAAATACTGTTTAAGGAACAGTTTTAACCATTTATAGATCTTAATGGAACTGAGCCAGTAGTCTCTAATAAAGCAACTATTTGGTCCAACATCAAACTGAACAATACATTTTTTCACAAGACCAGCCTGGTACCATAACATCCTAAAGGGAATTCCAGTTATGCCAAGAATGAATATTGTGGGACTTGCAACAGATTATGCCAGGAATACTAACAAGGTGATTAATGCTGCCAAACTGGCAACCACAAATTATGTTCTGGGCACAGAGATTGTGTTGTAACTGTAATAACAACAACATGATAACTGCACATACGCCCCCATATTATTTATGACTACTAATTGCACAAATGTGTTTGTAATGTTTTGTTGTCTTCACAAAATGATTGCAAAAACTTCTCAAAGACAAATGGATTAAGGACAAATTGGTTTGTAAGAGTCCACAAAATTGAATGAATACTATTTTATGAGAGCCTTTTAGTCAGAGCAAGTTAATAATAAAGACTAGAACCATGTTGAGCTTGCATTGGAGAATTAAAGACATCAGACAATGTATATGTACTAAAAAAAAAATATTTAATGGTTTAAAGGATATAGACTTTCAGAAGCAAAGAAAAGATTGAGTTCAATCGCAAAGAAGGGAATTTATAATGCACAGATAGGCCAAACAGAGCACACAAACACTGCCAAGATTACATTTAATTTAGAGCAAACAGCATACATGATTTCCTCAGCCTTCTAAACAGTGACAGGTAGTATGGGAAGGGTCAGTAACCTACATGGTAGCACACAGATTGCAGGTTATATTTGAAGAGGATTGAAGCACATTCCAATCAGGTTAGCATGGCGGCAGCAACAAGAGGGGAGACAACTGTAAGACAGTCAAGGAAGAATGCTGACTACACAGCCATACCATATAGGTCAAGGGAGCCGTCCACTTACCATTGCGCGACCCTAAGGAAAAGTCATGCACAGAAGTAGTAAGCAAGTGAGTATATCAATGAGTGTGGAGGGCCACCAATCTGTGTTTGTTCCAGCCCAAATTTGATGTCGTTTTCCCATGTCAAAAATGTGTCCATTTCCCCCCAAACTAAATAACAAACACTGCTTTCTATTTAATGCCGTTTTTTTGTTTTTTTTAAATCACAATGTTTAATGTATTAATTCTTATTTAAGTCAAAACTTTCTGATAAAAAGACATTCACATTTCCTGTAGGTGTCATAGAGGGCCCTTGTGTTGACCATGCTCTATGCCTGCACTATGATGCTCTCCATAGATCTGAGTTATATAACTCCCTGTCCTGGCAACATGTTTCTCTCAAACACAAAACACTCAACAAGGTAAACTGTTACATTTGACAGATTTCATAGCACTAACTGCTACAAGGTCGAAATTCAAAAATATATTACAGTGTTTTACTATGCAATACTGTTGCTTTATCATGGAGGCACTTAATTGTTATTATTAGTATAACTAGAGGTACTCTGGTATAGCCATGTCAGTCTGAAAAGGGTGCACAATAAATACATAAAAAGTAAAGACACCATTTTACAAAAACAAAGCAACAATACTAAATTTAACACATCACATCACTATAAATATAAGCTCATGTTATTCATGCATTACTGTAAATGATTATGTCCCCTGAATTATTGTCAAACAAAATCAAAGCAAAAGTTAGAATAACTTCAATTTGAATAAGGGCCATTAAGACTACTAAGTAGAATTTCTGTAACAAACTTAGGAAGTTTATCCGTATTTCTTTTTTTCCCACACAAACTTTAAAACCAACTTTGACAATGTATTACAATAACAAATTTCTGTTTCCACACAGTAACTGAAGGCCTTGTGTAGATAGCAAAAAATAATCTTAAAATCCTAATTTCAGTCTTTAAGCTTTTGTTTGTTTTGTTAATCACACTTGACTAAAAGCAGTCCCGATTAACAGCATTATTTTGTTAGTGAATGCATAATTTATACAAAGGTATCAAGTATCGAAGATTCTTCCAGTAATGCCAACTGTTCGCAATAATGAT
The DNA here is from genome assembly GCA_007657795.1 of Dreissena rostriformis. Classification (NCBI taxonomy): domain Eukaryota; kingdom Metazoa; phylum Mollusca; class Bivalvia; order Myida; family Dreissenidae; genus Dreissena; species Dreissena rostriformis. Next base: position 304,987 of record VMBQ01000013.1, on the reverse strand, counting down.
GAACAATAATCTTTCTCTTCTTTTTCTAAGTTATCAGCCATGATTCTCCGAATTTCAAGAGTGTTTTGAGAAAACGTGTCATAAAAATAAAGATCAAAGAGTGAAAGCTTTTGAAATCACTTCTTGGAAAGAAATTTAAGATGACCACCACAACCGTTCATCTACCATTTCATTCATAGAGGTTTAAATTCACATATGGAGAAACTTTCATCAGAAAGAAAGGTAGGTTCACACAACCTTATTTGTATATGAACGATTGAAATTTCCTTTTATTGGGCTCCTTGTTTAGTTTAAAGATCAAAATTGAACCTATGGCACATGTCCTCTTATGGTACATTGTGTCCTCTCTCTGACAGTCCACAATATTCCTCCCCTTATATCTGGATGATTCTTGAAACATAACTATGAGCATACCGGTTGAAAAGCACATCTAGATCGCATAAAATTGAATAATTTGTTGTCTTAAACAAGTTGATGTTTCTGTCAAATCTTACTGAGCAAAGCAAAGTAGCGATGACTAAACATTCCTGTCAATTTCAGCCAAAATCTGATGTTTCAATCAGGACAATTTAAGAGAATATCTGATGTTTCAACCACAACAATTAAAGAGAATATCTGATGTTTCAACAAAACGCTGAAAATAAGCCAAAAAAACTACCATTGTATTAATAAAGACACTTTATCACAAAAACATAATCCAATTTGACCAGATATCTACAAGTAGAGAGCCTGTAAGGTTAGATTACAGAGATTAAGCCAGGTATTAGTATTAGAAATGAATCTCTGTTGTCTGACTAGTAGTTTACCTCGCTGCTTATTGCAGTTTGGCGTATTAGGCCTTCCGTCTGAAAATGAGAGCAAAATAGATGGAATGCTAATTCCACCATTGCTATTCAGTCTCCACTGCTCACAGCAATTTTGTCTTAACTTTGAAGGTGACCACTACTTATTGAAAGTGCTTATTGAGGTGGATATAGCAAGTAGCTATTGTTTCCCCAGAAATGCATGGAATTCCAACAGCAGATAGTAGAAACAAAACATTATCACTTCCATGCTGTTAATAATATACAATACAATGCAGGACATTGAACCATACTGCTAATTTTCTCAAAATAATAGTAAACATCACTTGTCGAGCAATGTGCAGTAAGTTGTTGCGTGCAGTCTGATTTTGAAACAAAAATATATTGGAATTTACGTCGGCTTTATGAGTCTGCCATTTATATCAGGCCAATTAACTATTCCATTTTTATGAAAAAACAAATACAAATATTTTCTTACTTCGCTCCAATAAAAGAACAGAAACCCTTTTAATCAGGTGTTGATCACACCTGGTCATTTAGTGTCTTATAAAATGAAAATATCCCTGAAAACAAAATACACACACTAGACAGGAAAGGTGTTTGCTACAATCCTTACAAGTCTTACGCATTAAAGAGTTAATGGTATCGATACACCTATACTGCATAAGCGTTTTAAAGGAAATCTCAAGTGTCTGGTAAGTACACAATGCTATGTACTCACTTTTATGTAGTATCTGGATTTATCTTGATTATGAAAAAAAAATACAGGATGTGTTGGTGGATTTCGTTACATATTACTGCCTTTCATGCCTTAGGTAATTCAGTCTTTAAAAGATTGGGAATATTTTTTAATCCGGATCTTGAATACGTGGATCTGTCTACCCACGGAATCAACGAAAATTAATGTCGCACGAATTTTGCAGTTTTTTGTGTTTTTTTCCTGAAAACTACTGAAATTATGTCACCCTCAGTTACACGAGCAGCCAAGTCCAGCTATTTCAAAACTTTCTCCCTAGTTCAGTATACCCAAAAACATATGTTCAGTACTTGACAGTCAACTTGTTTTCAGAGAGAAGAATGTTATAAAGAAAAACCCTCCCAAAATTCTTATTGTCTCTTATACAGCTGGATTCTTTGAACAGAATTTTCTCAACTGTTGCAATGAATCAAAACCATAACTACCTCGTAACTGCATGTCGCCTTTAAAATTGTGAGAGCACTAAGAGAGAATACCAAGACATCAGGTGGACTCTTTGTATTCATTTGTGATTAGTATGTGTTCATGTGGTGATTCAAGCACATCTTCACCGTCAGCAACAAGTTTGTATGCTTTAAAACCTCTTTATACTTCTAAGTAAATGTAAGATGGGCTTTAAACTTAAACTGTTAAAAGAGAAAAGAAATACACTTATTTTTCACCTCTTGTTATTCGTTTAAAATATTAGCCTCAGATTTAGAATATGGAGCATTTAAAATAATCTGTCATTTATTATTAATTATTGCCACTTTAGAGAATAGCTGGAACAATCATGACATAATACAACTAGATTCATTCTAAAAGGTTTGAATTAACTACAATAAGCAAAAAATATTATTGATACGAAGAGTTCTATATGAAGCAAGGTCAACAAATCAATGGAAATGTTTGAGTAGTAATGTAGAAAAATTACAAGCAATAAAACAACCATCAATGTCAAATCGTTTGTTATAATGATCAGAAAATCAGCAGCAAGATCTAGACATGTCAAAGGTGTAATATTGCAGAATCTGATTAATTCCCAAACCACTGTAGGCCATTCTCAATTTCCTTTGGCCAGGAAGTCATAACACTGTTAGTATTGATCGCAGGCAATCATTTCATAGGACAGAAAATCGCTTGATAAATAATAACAATAATGTGCCAGTCTGAGACGGCACAAAGGTCTATGGGGACTCACAATCTTGGTCATGAAACCAGAAGGCACTGGCTATAGCAGAACTATTACTCAAGTTCACTCAACTGGATGGTTGCATTGAAAGCCAAATCATCATTTCTTAATATATCTCTTCATTGCAAATTCACAAAAAGTTTTTTTGGATCATTTTAACTTATTATTGTGTATGGTTCATTCAATATGAACCAAGTTCTGAATATGAAAATTGTTTACCGGAAACTAATTTGGATAAAAGCAATAGGAAGTAAAGATATGATCAGAAAGGACAATGAGAAGAGTCATGCAAAAAAGTAACGAATAATCTAAACACTGAATAAATTATCAACAAAAGCTTTGTGCTTGAACAGCGTGAAGTGAAATAACAAAATAACTGATAAAATATTAAATTTCCTGAAAACTATAGAAGATGATATGAGAATTGACACCCACGCTCTTCAGTTTTCAATAAACAGCTGCAGAAATGTATCAAGTGAGACACAGACACCCGGCAGACACAGCTCTCACTCCATGTCAAAAGAAATAGAACAGGAGCTTGGATAGCATCATCAGATAGTCTGTCTGTGTACTCAGTTGTACATCATTGTCAGATAGTCTGTCTATATAACCAGTTATATATCATTGTCAGGTAGTCTTTTTATATAGCCAGTTCACACAAGTTTCCTTGAAGCAGCTTTTCACAGAAAGACACCAACAGTCCACTGTTGACAATAAGCTCTTACACTACACAGTAATATACACAATAACGTATAGTATAAATATAAGTGTGCGTTGAATATAGCCACAATACTTAGTTGTCTGCAAAACATACATATACTCTTCTCCACAAAACTAACATTGTGAAGACCTTTCTTTAAAGAACATGACCTTGTGAAAACAAGGTAAAATGTAATCAACCATTTTTCTAAGACAATGTTTTCATGTAAAATGCACTGAAACTCAAAGGCCATGTGCGTTTTCCTTCCACATCACAGCTTTTTTTTAACCATAAATTTTCATCTAAACTAATAAATGCTTTAAAAAGAGTCTACAACACTCTACAAATATCAGCTTTATATTAGGCTTAGCATATATATATTTTTTATTTAAACACATATTTCAAAAGTTGTAATAATGTGCACCAAGGTCCAGGACCTGTATGCTCAAAACTTTAACCGCCGGTTAAGCTAACAGCCGTAAGTTTTTTTAACGAGTTATTTATTTGTTAAGCCTTGAATATATGTATTAAATGTAAGCTAATATGTATGCTCTTATAATATGCATATGTTTGATAATTTTATTGCTTTTAAAATAAATATGATTTTGATTTGAGGGTAACAGACTGTCACCTTCACTGGCCTTTCAATATTTGAGTAACCGGGCCCAGGTAATTAGAAGGATAGTGATTAGTAGGATTTTTATTGCTTTTATTTTTATTTTGAATCAAGTTATTTACACATGGTTCTTGTACAGACTTTATAATGAAGTTTTAACACAATAAGATAAATTACAACAAAGGGCATATTCTCATTCCTGGGGGAATGGAGCCCAGGCCCTTCCCGGGGGGATTTTTTTTACGGAGAATATAACGACAGGGAAATACAAGGATGTTTTCAATTTACTTAAAATAACTTAAATCACGAGTATTTAGTAATATTAAATAGGTATTCTTATCAAAAATAAATACAGGCAATGATATTATAGCATAATAGCTGCATGTTCATAAGTTTTTACTGACATTTAATCTATTTTTTTTTAAATCAGATTTAAACAAAATATATACATTTCTCAGGAATACTTTTATATGTGAAGGAAACTTACTTTAGGTGATGGGGATTGGGGCCCCCCTCCCACACAAAAAAATGGAAAAAAAATATGCCCTACAACAGAACACTAAAGTTACAAAGATAAAAAAGGCAGAGAAATTCAGCTACGGCACTCGAAATAAAAATTACCGCTTAAAAAAAGAAACAGGTCAATTTGGCAAATTCACACAATAAATTAGGAGAAAAAGGTTCCATAATTAACATAATTTACTAAGAAATAAACCATACTTAATCTTGATAGAACGGATTGGATGAGAGTCGTTACGATATTGAACACTCTGTCTGCCCTTGTTTTAGAAGATACCTCAGATCATGTCTGCTTTGCAATAAGTACTAATTGCCATTTAAATAACTATAATAATAAACATGTATTTTCATAACTATAAACAGATGGAACTTTTTCTTTTAAATATGAACAAAAGCATTAAAATGCCAAGGTGTTAGACTAGTTTTTGAGACCTGGTATGTTTAACTAATGAGAACTTCCAGAGATACTATTACAGCTATCATAACAATTTCTGAAGTATGGTCACATAACAGTAATATACACAAAGTCAATAAATTCCCAGAGTTTTGAATATTGTATTGTCAAGCAAAGTCTACACTGAATTAACATTTCCTTTTAAATACAGCAATAATAGAAAATAATTTGCAAAGCATCCCAGTTCACTCAAATGTTCCTGTGTTTAAAATTCTTGCTTTTTCTAGTCATTGAAAGCAAGTGTGACTGTATAAATGAAAATTGTGAGGAATCTCTGATACAAGGGCAGTACACATAAAAGACATGTGACTATCATGCACATTAACATTGTGAAATGCCGTACCATCTAGCTGCTCTGCCGTGTCATCAGTGAAAAAAAACAACAAGAAAAGGATATAAACATCATAAAACACGATAAACCACTTGGTGATAAACAAAATGAAGATTTAAAAAACATGAACATAACGATCATGTGGTAAAAAAGTCTGCCATTCGACTGTATGTAAAAATGTGCTCCAAAGCTTGATACCACACAATATGCAAAATGTGAATAAAATAGTCAATTTGAATTAATACACTTTCATAATTATGTCCTACAATATAAAATATTTTACAATGAAGCATCTAACTGCTATATTTCTTTAGTTATTATCAGCCACATCTACCTACAAGTCTGATACATGATTTAATTACCTAGGATGTGCACAGAAAGGGTTTATATGTTAATTTCATCAAGAATATTGGCAACCAGTTATTGATTGACAGAGAAATTGCAAGACAGACTTATCCAGCCAAGGGGAAAATAGCATTTAAGTATTCAATTTTTTTTTTACAAAATGAAAAATTTATATAAACCGGGTACATCCAAATGATTAAATCATGAACATTCAAAGAACTTAAAAAAAGAAAAATAATGAATTATTTTTCAGTTAAGATATTAAGGGGGAACAATTGGTGTCTAAAAGATGTAGTCAATTGTGAATGATATCCATCACCAGGTATATGCTTGTTAATGACAGGAAGATTGCTATTCCAAGCTCACCCACGTCTCCCACAATACACTGTAGCCCTATGTCTAACACATCATACATTCAGACAGTAAGAAGCTGGGGGAGTACATAATGGTTGTTTTAAAAATACATGCACATTGGCAATTCCTCATCTTGCCAAGACTATTTCAAGTATACATTGATGTTACTGCACACGCTGATGTAAGTTACCTGCAACGCAAGACTTGTCTACAAAAAGTAAAATTAGCAGGATGTTGAAACGCACACTCTGTATACATTGGACCAAAATATGTGTACACAAACGTTAAATATCTTTTTCATGTTTACACAAGTAACAAAATTGTTGTTAAGTTGAATAACTAACCTCTTAATTGAGTTTTAACTAAATGATAAATGTTTGCTGTAACCATTTCTACTGAGTACTCTGCCAACTAAGCTAACAGACTATGCAGACAGTCAAGTGAAAATAGTAGGCCAGAGACTAACATGTACATTGTTCCAACTTGGCAAAGCAGTGCGCAGTAACATCAACATCAATTCGATAGTTTTCTGGCAAGGAACACAGACAGGGACAAACATATTGCTAACTGCTTCTCAACGTTGTCATGTCCATGCAGAAAAAATTCCATTCTCAACTCCACATGTATACAATGCAAGCCATCATTGTTTTATTTATTATAGGGATCTAAGTTGTGTTAGTTCCTAAGTTTGCAAAATGCCCATTGAAGTGTGTTGTTGTTTCTGTACTAATCTATAGCCATTAAATAGTTTTTTGTTTGTTTTTTGGACAAAACCGTGAAATGTTTGTCTACAAAAACTTATAATTTTGATTTCAAAATGGCTGTCAAATGTAACACTGACTTTCAACTTACATAAAAAGTGCACAAAAACACACATAAGCAAGGACAAACAATTACTAATTGTAAAAGTTGAAACATTAAACATTTTGAGTATTCTTTTTAAAGTTCAAATTGTGAACAAGGCTATACTAAAACACGCATATTCATTATTCACTAACCCTGGATCTAAAGCATGATACAAAAATTCAGGAATATGTTAACAGTATTCACTTTCGCACTGTTATCATACTGTGACCTTGACAAAACAGAAAGAGCATTGTTGCAAAGCAAACGTACATCATTACATTTTAAAATGAATCTAGATAGAGAATCGTTTAAATTGGTACTACACAATATATAGAAGTAAATAAAAAAAGTTTACAGAATAAGCTAATTTGTGAAATCTCATCAATGTACTGTTCAATTATGGTTTCAGTTTTATTAAGGTCAAATAACACCTAAACAAGTTCCATCAAGAAAATACAGATGTGTTTTCATGTGTTGATAATATTGGTGCTTACCTTCAAATGTGTCGTCAATATCATTCATTAACTCATCATCTGAGCAAATATTCAATACATTAACTAACATCTCTGTCACTGAAAGAAAAAGAAAAAATGCCATGATCACTTTGTACAAAACCGCTGAGCTATTTAGAAGATGAACATACATTAAATCTAAGGTAATCCTGAATAACTTGTCAAACAAGAGATGTGTTTGTCAGAAACAAAATGCCTCCTACTGTGCCGCTTTTATTTTTTTTATTTTTGACCTTTGACCTTGAAGGATGACCTTGACCTTTCCCACTCAAAATGTGCAGCTCCATGAGATACACATGCATGCCAAATATGAAGTTGCTATCTTCAATAATGCAAAAGTTATGACCAATGTTAAAGTTTTCGGACGGACGGACAGACAGAAGGACCGACTGACGGACAGTTCAACTGCTATATGCCACCCATAAAAAGGCTGTTTTTGTGAATTGCTCAAATAATGGAGATGTTACATGACAATCAATCAACTATGGCCTTGTAGTATGAGATAATGTTGTAAGTCACAAGGAAACAGGCACATTTTTCAGCTCATGATTTTTCCTTGAAAGACAATTCTCAATGACTTGCAGAAGATGTCATTTATATGACATTCGAATGTAACAAATTTCCATCTGCTGGAAGTAATGAATTAATTCTTCATTTGCAGAACACATCAAGATACAATGCTGGATGCAACTATTAGCCCATTTGATAAGATTCATAAGATACTCCATTAATCACAGGAGTTAATGCTTGAACCTTTGCCTCAAGATGCCAACTGGTACGCTGGGAAGGCTTCTGTATACAGGTAGTATCACTGACATGTACGAGACATAAGCAGAGAAACTTATCATCAGCTGGAGCATGAAATATGTTCAGTAGCCTAGCTATAGAATGGTGTCAACTTACAACAATTACCTACAGAAATAATGCAAACACAGTTGTTGAGTACAATAAATGACAATAATATGGTCTCCTTACAAAATTTGAAAATTATGTTGAAAGCAGATTGCTTTGTAGTATAATGTAAAATGATTTAATAGTTTGCAAATGAAGGCAATCCATATGATAGGGTTGAAATAGGAAGTCCATCAATTAACCTTAATGTACACAAAGTGTAATGATGAGCTGCAGCTCATCAGAGAATATTTTAATTACTTTTGTTCAAGGGTCTGTCTACTCTATAAAACTGTCATACAGTTACATTAGCAAATTAGAACATGATGGTAATGTGAACAGGCACGCAAAAAACAAACAATAACAGAGTGGTAAAACAACTCTACTGGAATGTATTGCGGTTTGGAGACTTCTGGAAAAATATTTGCATCATTGAATAATCATGAATAATCATTTCTTAAGCCTTATTTTTTTGATAATATTTGCACAGCTCAAGTTGTTTATAGGAAAGATGTCAAATGCTTAGCTCAAACTATCTCAGCTCTCATGACAGGTAGCTGACACAATTAGCATAAGCCACCAGCTTGAATGCAGCATGGGTTGTGTAACTGGGTTGAATAATTAATTGGTAAGCACGGATTATATTAACTCACCTTTTTCTCCTACAAATGGCAATGACCAAGTAAACACATCCATAAAATTTGGCAGCCAATATGGATGAGGTGAACAGTTGAACTGTCGTATGTTCATCACATTGTTTTCGTATTTTAAAATAGCAGCTGGAAATATAAAAATAATAACATTGAAATAGTAATTCAAACTAAAATTAATACATAGTTTCCACATATATGAAGTACCTAAACATTCAAAACCTTAATCATAAGGCGTTTAACAAATGCAGACTTTTCAAATCCCAGACCTTCTGACTCTTATTATATTTATGGTCTATAACGCACATTGACAGTCTCATATGCTACGCTCTAACACATTTTCTGATCTGAAATAAAATATGAACCTAACTCTTAATATCTACTTTATATTCAACAACTTGTAATGAACCATTCAACAAAACATCTTATTGACATTTCAGGCATAAATGAGACATGAATAATTTATTTCTATCAATCACCTAGTTATACATAAAGAAGATAAGTGGGGAGAAAAGTTACCATTCAATGCTTACCTTTATTATTATAAACATCTAAATAATTTGGGGCAGAAAAGATAGTTATCAATGAGGGGAATCCCGTTGTCTGGCTTTTTCTGTACATTCTATATCTGAAATGCACAAAAGACTGATAAAAGTTTGCAGCTGTATTAAACAGAAAGACTAAAACTGTCAGACAACTTAATGGTAAAAAAACCTGTGTTTGATAAACAAACATACTCTTGGTCTGTGGCTTAAACTTAGTCCAGGTCAGCCCATTTGAATTCTTATAGTTCTAATTAGGTAAAGGTGGAATAGGGTTAGAATTATGAGCAGTTTGGGAATGGCTTTAAGAAAGAACAGTGTAAATGTATGTGTTGTATTTAGAGCAGTTGCTGCTAGACAAAACTGGAAAATCTTATTAATAGTAATCAAGAAATTGCCCATTTGAGGTATTCCATATACAAATAAGGCCAAGATATAGTGATGTAGGGTACTTGTTGCGATGATTAGACAGGGAATGTCATTAGCAACAACTGAACAAAAATGTCGAAGCAAGTAGTGTTGGTACTAGACCAACTGTAAATCTACTAAACCAGTCACAAGACTGGTAAAGGTCGCTGTGGCGTAGTGGATATGGGGTCCACCCAGTGATTGGGAGGTCACGGCTTTGATCCCCACTATGGGAGCGTTCTTTAGATCTCCCCAAAGACACCAAGTATTGGTTTTACCCAGGTCCCAAGACTCCTTGTATTGTCAAAGTGTGTCCATGCTCCAAAGGAGCCCTGCTCTTAATGGCAAGAAGAAGAAGACAAGAAGACAGAAATTCTGTCGGATGGACAGTACATTCACTATTTGACTCATGCATTAAGATAACAGAATGACTGTTTTGATTAGTTAACAAGTTTCAATCAATTAACAGACAAAATCTTATATCATCTCATTAAAACAGAAATAATCAACAGTTAAACGTGGCTATGAGTATCATATCATATCAACACTTAAACATGGCAATTATCAAAATTGTTGACGCGACACTACTTGTTTTCATTTTACAACTGGAATTTGTACACATTCACAATTCACAGAGTAATTTGATTTTATTTGAATTGTGATTACGAGTGCCTAAATTATACCTTGTACATGCATCTGATTGCTAATGGAGTGTTAAAATAAGCCCTGCTTACCCTGCATCTTGTGCCTCGTGTGCTCGTATAATTGATAATAAATTGTTCTGTTGTAAGAAATCACAACAAGCTGCATAGCTGGAAAATAGCAATCAAAATATTTGTTTTAGTATTATAACTCAATGTCACATACCTAAAGTATACAGAAATTCAGACATCCATGGATGATGGAAACAATTTGTACTTTTGCAAGAACAATTTATGATTTTATGTCAAAACATGGGACATATTTCCATAACCAACGCCAAAAACATTCATAATTCTCTATTGTCAGAATGCTTTTTACATATATATAAATATACTTTCGAATCTGGATGCAAATGCAAAACACGCATGATGCTATACTCTGCAGTTGTTTTGTTCATATGCCAGTTATGCCGACAGCTTACCTGTAAAAGTATGAGCAACCTCGTACACTGTTATGTGTAAAATGTTCAGGTGTTTTCTCATTTCCAAAGTCCTCTAATGGGTCAGACCACAACAGATCACACATTGGCCCAAATGCTGGTGGTTCCTTGAATCTGTCCAACTGAAACAGACACAGAGAATGTTACTTGAATGAGATCACAACTCAGTGCCCTCACAGTACTTTGGGGGAAGGGGTCCGCAGCCCTTAGGAGGGGGAATTTTCGGGGCGTTTCCCTTTTTGGGGGATTTTTTTTACTTACTCTCTCATAATGACATGTGTACATGTTTGCACTATATTCATTGCTTTTTTCATAATTAAGTATGTTTGAAAAGATTAAATTGAAATAGAATTGAGATATAATAATCATGAGACACACTATTATTTTTTTTTTTTTTAAGGGGAATTTTTCCGTCCTGAAAGGGGAAAAAACAGCCTAATTTGGTGGGGGAAGACGCCGATTTTTGGCGTCTGTTATATAAGGTTAAAAAAATCCTGTGTTTAAAAGAAAAGATTGATTTAATCAAGGCGAGTACTGGGAAATCTCTGTAAAAAGCTCTGCTAAGAAAACAACAATTGACTGTTTCTTT
>VMBQ01000013.1:269882-289499 GCA_007657795.1 Dreissena rostriformis | reverse complement strand
CCCCCCCCCCCCCCAAAAAAAAAAATTTTTTTTTTTTAATTTTAAGTGTCTAATGATTATTTTATCTCAATTTTATTTCAATAACATCTAAAAAAGTTTATTATAAGGATTTATATCATTTTATTTTGTTAATTTGAATTATTATTAAGACATATCAAACTAGTTTTCCCCAATTCAGTAGACTTTTTGCGCCAAAAAATTTCAATCCTGGATTTATTTTCCCAATTTCTGGGAAACGCCGATAAAATTCCCAATTCCAAAGCCATGGGCTATCTTCCCAAAAAGTGGAAAAAAAACCCTGCATTTTCTGAGTAAGTTTCATGAAGATTGGACAATAAATGTGGCCTCTAGTGTTAACAAGGTAAATGTTGACGCCGCACGACGGACAAAAGGCGATCAAAATAGCTCACCATGAGCACGTTGTGCTCAGGTGAGCTAAAAACATTGGACAAGTGAAAGGGACAATTCCCGTGGCTAGTTGTTGAAAAGATTGAAGGGGAGATCCGTTTGAATTGTGAAATATGTGAAAATTCATCGAAGGCATGCAATCAAAGCACAGTTTGGGCATATGAAGGTATTTGAAAAATAAAATTCCCATGGTCATATCAAAATTAGTGTGTACAACTTTTGAAACTGAGCCAGAGATAAAACAAAAATGAACATAGCTCTACTATTGGACCTGGATGTCTATATTTTAATAAATTATACTTGTAATTAATTAATGACGATGTACCCATTATTATTTATTTTTAGGTCATTTAGAAAAGTTAAGAATTATTTTCCAAAACTTAGAAGTAACGTTAAGAATAAAATTTCATAGTAAAGATCCTTTTTGAACATCTGGTAGTAACGTTAAGAATTTCACAAAACCTTATCTGGAGCTCTGACCATGTCTATGAAATCATTACAAATATTCAGAGCAAATTTTATAAAGATTTCATGAAGAAACAAAAATGTAACTTGATTGTTGACAAGCTTATTTTTAATTTGATCTTATTTTGTAAGCTACATGGCCCAGTTTTGAATTCATTGAGACACATGTTCTGACCCAATTTTTATGAGGCAATAAAAGGCAATAAATGTTGCCTCAGGAGTGTTTCATGAAGATTGGGCAATAAATGAGGCATCTTTGAGTGGTCACAAACTTTTTCTTTTATTAAAGACATCAAAAAAGCAACATCCATCACATTTAATTGTATTGGGAGTAAAATATTAAGAATGATCTGTTACAATATAAGACATCCAGAATCATTTGAATAAAAATCACTGCAAAGATGACTGAATACTTTCATTTTCAAAACTGATCGGTGATTATCATTATACCATGACTATTTGAGTTTCAACGATAACAACAAATGCAACATGAATGTCTTGCTATATTTTAAACAGATAAAGAATCAAAGACCATTCATTTTCTTAGCAGTTCATGAACGAAAGAACTGCCAAGACTGACTTGTCTCACTAGTCTTACTATACTTTTAACAGAATGATACAGAATCGAAAACCATTCATTTTCTAAGCAGTTCATGAATGAAAGATGTGCCAAGACTGACTTTTTGGTGACCTATGGCTTAGCAGACTTGCTATAACCAAAGCTGTTTCAATACAATTATCTCAATGGCATAGCTCTGTGTTCTGAATTGACAAGTACCAACAATTGATTTCCTATCACAGAGAAACTGTAATATCTAGGGAAAATGCTAGTCAAAAAACCTAGGCCTGACAGAGGAATATCAGAACTGTTCTGCGGAAACAGCCTTGCAGCTCAAATGTCGATGATCAACTTTACTTGAGACAGTTTGTGGAAGTATTTAGTGTCTGACTAAAGTATATCATGAAAACAATTAAAGAAGAAACACCAAAACATTGCAATGTAACATAATTTGTTTTTAGTCTCCAAAATAATGTTACATACGTGCATATACCGATTTCAAGGAGTACAATAAAATGAAAACCCTTAACATTGAACTCTTATTTGAATTCAGCGGCGGCGTATTTATATAGGATGAAAACAATTGGTTTATATAATAGCATAATGATATATAAAAGTTAATAATAATGAGCAAAGGATAACTTACATTCTTGTTTGAAGGTGAAGTATTCTGTTAAATGTCTACACTCGTGGTTCCCTCTTAGAAGGAAGAATGTGTTCGGGTACAGGATCTTCAAAGCCCACAGATACAGTACACACTGCAAGAGAGACAACAACCTGATATTCACAACACTTGTACACATTTTTTAACTTTGCTGAAATCAACATATTGTTAGTTTACTCACTTGGCCACAAGGGCCTTAACAAATAAATGTTACTTGTTTGAGCACTACAACAATGACCTGGCACTTGTTAACCACATTAAAATTAATTATATGCTTGGATTATTTCTGATTTATTTGTGCATGCTGTTGTGTTTGTACACATTATGCACAAGTTACTTACTTACTTACTTATGCGTTCCATCTTCTTATGGCCGTTATACTTGCACAAGTTAAATGCGGCCATTAGAGTATACTAAATGACGTACGCATCATTCAATTAAAATTGCTTCAAGTTCAGAAACTTAACAAATTCATCAAAAGTTATTTAATTTATTCATGCATGAATGTTATGCACCAAGTATTTTACAATTGCCAAGCTATACCTGCCCCAAACAACATATCAGAATGAGATATTAAAACATCTATGTCACTCTTGAAGACATCTACAATTAATGAATAATCATAAATGATAGAGCAGTTTTATACCAATACTAAAGGTTGAAGAATTTGTTATTGACACAATTGTTGAAGGTTTTTGAAGATGCAATTTACTACATGTCAGTAATCATAATAGCTTATTCATTAACAGCAGCATCATGTGAACCATAAGTAGATGAACACCTGCATCAAAGAATCAAGTGAAAAGTAGATGACCATTACATGATGCTGTTCTTTTGTTCTTTTTATCACTGCTGAAAATTACTGACTAGTTAAATTTTGTGTCAACAATTGTGTACGACAGTGAAGACAAGATAAGAGGCGTGTAAATCTTAGACAGGTATCTTGTTCAAGATTTTAAGAGGCAATAATGAAACAAAGTGACCTGGTTTTGTTTGTCCAACATTGAAAAAATTATTTATTTCGTTGCTTTATTATAAATAAGCCGTTATTTACCACGAATAAACGTGTTTCTTTCAATCACTGAAGACTTTTTCCCACACCAAGCAAAAAGCTACATAACAAGATCTAACTAAGTAACATTGCATAATACATTAAATGGATTGATTTTTCAACAAAACATGTTGTTATATATGTTAGTTGGAAGATTTAAATTCAGTGTTTATTTTTGGTATTTACCATGGCATATTGTTCTTTTTTTTGGGACCGCATTACAGGGTTTACAGGGGTGTGACAGGGCTCCCTCTGGCTCAAAATTACACATTATACACTTCACATTTTATCAGTTTTGTGGGTTTTTGTGTGAAGAAAAAGTTATAGCCAAATGGAAATTTCTTGAGCCAAATTTTCTATTTTGTAGCTATTTGCTAAGTTGGCGAATGGCAGAGCAGGTCAGTTTTTCAAAGACTGATTTTGATGAGAATACTGGGGGAAAAAAACGCAAATTATATCGCTCATTACAAATATTTTTCGAGAGCAATATGCGGCTAATGCTGCAGAGGTTTCAAATCGGATTTGAGGGTCGTTTATGAAATATGTTAGGTATTATCTATTTTTGTGAAACAACAGGCCTCGACACTAACGGTGTCCCCGGAACCCGAGAACACCAGATTTTGGCGAGGGTCATCAGTTCTTTCAAGCTGGGTGATCCTCCGGGAACCCCAATTTATAGAACCACTTCGTATTGATTGACCATTTGAATCCGCGTAATTATCTTTTATTTCTTATAGTGTTTATAAGAAAAACTTCCGAAACGGTGAGAAGTGTATTTTTAATATCTCGGACCAGTAACTATGTGGTACATGCGCGAAGTATTCCGATTATGCGAAGGGAAGTAACTCGTGGTCGATTACTAAAACAGTTTTTCGCAACCCCACAACAACACGTACTGTAAACGCGGGCATGGTGGAGGTTTAAGAAATCTTTTCTGAAAGAAGGTTTTTCAGTAATAGAAACTGACACTCAGAGTGCTATATGGAATAAACTAGATAGCTCATTTGTTCATACCTCTTTTAATGTTTACATATGTTTTAAAGAATTTAGGGACTCAAATTTTCACCATTTAAAAAAATTAGCATCTCATTTTTGACGATTACGAACAGTTTGCGTCTCATTTTAAATTATGGTGTGAACTTCTATGTGTCTTAAGTTACTGATTTGAAACTTAAATTATGTCACCACCATTATTCTAAATGACACATTTTTTATTTTTTTTCAAACATGGTCTTACATTAATAAAATGTAATTGTAGCATAGACTTAGAATAAAGTTTAAAGGCATAAGAAAACAATAAAGATTGAAAAACTGTTGTGTTTTATTATTAATCTTTAACAGCGAACAGTTACAACTGTTACCATCCGGTAGGCCTACTTGTAAATGAATTACAGTCTCCACTACACAACAATATATCATGAACCAAATCAATGGTGAACCAGCAAAAGACCCATAGTATATAAAAAGCACATGCAATTTTTACAACGCACCAAACTTTCAGAGCCATAAACAAACATCGATAAACCAACGAATTCGTTCTATTTTTTTTTACCGGACAATCGGTCCTGTAAATTAGACATACAGGACTGACCTTACACAATTTTACAGGACATGTCCGTCGGTCCGGCCATGTTTTGCAGAGACTGCTATAAGGCTCTTGTTGGCAACTAGCTAAAATAAATAGATTTAAACCTATGGGTACCTCTATACTGAAGTATCCCCTATCCACATAATCGCCAAGGAAGAGGTAGCGAGTAGTAGCTGGCGGCCCACCAACTTCAAACAGCTTCATCAGATCATAGAACTGGCCATGGATATCGCCACAAACTGAAAGAAAAATGCCTCATTCTACAGTAACAAGACTAAAAAGAAACAATTCTTTTATAGCAATAAAATTAAACATGATAATTACTCTCCTTTTTTACTGATGCACAGTTTTGAGTTCTACATCCATATATTACAGACATTCGAACAGTGCACCATGGAGGTTTTGTATTGGTGATGTTTGCAAACAAGAGCATACAGTCTTTAACATCAATTATGATTGTTATCACTTCATCCACAATATGTGTTCAACAGGCAGCTCTGAGAAGGAAATAAACTGCGCTAACATTTGTGAAAAACAGGATGTAATAGATTGCTATTATGCTATAAAGGATTTGTATTGATATACAGTAATTTATTAATAATTAATATACACAAAATGAACATTAACTAATTACCAGTGACTGGGGCTTCAATATCGATCATTGTTTTCTCCTGACGTAGCAAAGCAGCTCCTTCATTTATGACTCTAAGGGCAACATCTTCTGTGACTTTGCCTTCCAATATAAAGTGTTGTTTAAGAACATCAGGCCTCGGTTTTCCTTTGGCATCAAACACTTCATTCATAGTAAGTCTGTGACTAGGTGGAAATGGCACGCCTGAAATAAAACAAAAATGTATTCAGTTTCGGATTATGATGTCAGACGTCACAACATTGTTGCCTTCATCTGTAATAAAATGATGGTTAGTTAGTTCCAAACATATAACATACAGTCAACACTGTTCAATGGCTGTCACAGTGCTTTTTTTCTTAACCATTTTGAAAGTGGGCCCATGGCCTTTTGATTGGGAAAAACAGTTCAACTTTGCCTTAAATTGGGAATTTAGTTATTTTTTCTTGCAGGCAAATACTATAAAATTGCGAAGCAAGTGTATTATGCTGAGGTTTACAGGCCTCGACACTAACGGTGTCCCGGGAACCCGAGGACACCAGATTTTGGCGAGGGTCACCAGTTATTCAAGCTGGGTGATCCTACGGGAACCCTAAATTTATAGAAACACTTCGTATTGATTGACCATTTGAATCTGCGTAATTATCTTTTATTACTTGCTGTGTTTATAAGAAGAAATATGACAATGAGGGGCCATTTGATGATGATGACGTTGATGAAAGACATGATATCCAAAGTTTACAAAACACGGCTTATAAGCTATTAATGGGTTGACTTTAAATGGCAACTGAATTGAATATTGGAAATAAAAATGTGTACTAGTTTGCTTCCTGTACTTATTTGCCCTCAGGCTGTGAGTAAAAACAGGAGGGAACACTAGCTTGGGTGAGGGTCACCAAAGTTGAAAGTAGGGTTCCCTCTGGGAACCCTGTCAAAAAAATTAGTGTCAAGGCCTGGGTTTAACTCAGTCATAGAGCTGGATAGGGACCCCTAACCTTATTTGTAGTCGTAATTAAGTCATACACCATCTATGACTGTCAACAACAGATTAATTGTAATGACATTATAAAATTGACTGAACGCTATTGGATTTATATAAACATGCCTATTCTGTCAAACATTGTTTATAGGAAACACGTTTTTTTATACAAGGCATCCCTGTCAAAAATTTAGAACCATCATTACACAGTATGCCCCATGCAGACTGAAAAACTTCAGTATTTTTCCCATCTTTGTGGGTTAGGTGGTGGTGCCCTTTGGATGTGGTATTTTTTGACAAAATAGATTTGATTCTACTTGCTATAAACCATTAATCAAATACTTTGATACACATGCTAAATTAGATTACAATCAAACGTGGTTTAAAAAACCCACAGAATTATGGTGGTAATAAATATTCAACTTTAAATTACATGTTTTCCTTTTCCAGTTATTGATTTAAAGTCAGTATCTTAATCACATATGTATGTAGGCAACAAAAAAAAACATGAAGATTTTATGAGGCAACAATTCTGTCTAGTTTCCATGGACCTATTTCAGTATTTGACAAGTAAGGATGGTTAGAGGGATTTATAGAGTGACATTCACATTCAAAATATTTAAATTCACCATAATCATATGCAAATCATGTCATCAAGTCAGAACTAGTATTTTATAAAATCAGAACAAGTCTACCAACGTTCTTCAGTAGATCTACCTTCATACAAAATTAGCAGAATCTTTTCAAGCAACACAGCAATACAAAAAATACATTCTTTACAACTGCTACACTTTTATATCAGCATGTCAACAATTTTTTAATCTCAACCATTGATCAATACCAACTTATTAAAGCCAAATTGTAATACAACTGCGATATAAAAAAAATAATATATGCAGAAAAGTACTACGACTACGAGAAATCTTCCGTTTGACATTTCCGGTCGGTTGTCATAATCGAATGTCAAACGCAATCCAAGTATCCATCAGGAATGCACACAAACAAGTAAATGCATTCAAATGCAAATTAACGCGGGTTTTTTATTTGCACATATCATCACATTTTGTTTTTCCCCCGATATAATACCTGTCATTCCAAATAAGGAAAGTGGAAATAGCTATCCAAAATGGCGTTCGATAGAAAATACGAATAAACAAACAACACTTATAACTTACTTTTTACAACACGATCGGTTGTGGTGAGCTTGCCGTCGGGCGAAGCCATATTTAATGTTTTAACAGCACTTTTAACAATTCAGTAAACGGCGATGATACGCCGAAACACTGATATAAACGGATTTCACAGAGACGTAGAATATCCTGTTCGTTATGATGGCGTTGGCAACATCTTATTTGCATACCAAATGACTTTCTGCGCATAGTTTTGCGCAAGCCAACGAACGCCTGGGGAACTCCGTCGGAAATCGATAGACGTTCAGAACTTGGCACTGAGTGAGGAAAATAGTTGCAAGCGTTATTTTGCTGTCCTTTTGGTGTGATGCACATGCTTTATCAAGTTTTTGATCGTTCCCTCAACAAATAAACATTTTGACTTTTTAATCGTTTTGATAAAGTGAAAGTAGAATCCAATTGCTGGGACTGTAGATCTGTAACATTATTTTATTGGTATTAAAGTTGTGTGGTCACCCTTTAAAGATTCTTGCTGTGACAGATTTTCGTATGTTTCGTTTTAGCGGTCTAACCCAGGTTTGACCTTATTTACAGCCAATACAATGTTGAAGAAATATCCAGTAAGTAAACCCGAATAATAAGTTAAATAACTACAGTATTATTATACACGGCCGGTAATCACGGGCGCCACCTCCTTTTTTGAGATGCATTCATAAATGAGCCAATGCTACTTCCAAGGTGGCGCTAAGGACCGGATGTTTTGATTTTTCACGGATAATACTTCAGAGTGAGTAGGGTGTATATGTTTTTTTTCAACATATTTCGCATTATTTAAAAAATCGGGCAATGTAGAAAATCTAGTACGATTCAGCGAAGATTAATTCATCCACAAATTTACAGAAACATACAAGTACAACCCATTTGGAAACGTGAGGACCTTTATAAGTTGTGACATGGTTGAGTTGTTGAAAGCAAATCGATGTTTTTGCCTGTGTGGCGATCAAATGTCCACCCGATTTATTCGCTAACGACATGAAACGATTGCGTTCAACATATACTAGTTGCTGCATGTATTTTTCCAAAAGAGATGGAGCCAATGCCAAGGAGGTGGCGCTAATGACAGGAGGTGGCGCCAATGAACGATACATGAATCATCACATAACTTACATTTGGAAGATAATGTTCCTTTTTCATATTTCTTGTAAGTTTTCAACGTAAATACGTAAACCAAAATCTATACAGAACATATATACATTCTAAAAAAACTTTAAAAAAAAAAATGTAAATCTGTTAATATATAAGTAACCAACTCAATTAACAAGTCAGCGACCTGAATAAAACATAGTGTACGATATAAAACAAAATTATGTAATACTCAATGAATCCAATAACTAAATTTTCAACATTCTCAAAAATTTTCTTCTACAACAAATGTGTGTATATAGTAAGATAATTTTACGAAATAATGAAAAGATGTTACTTCTGCTTTAAACGACGAGTTTTGTCCCCTAATCCAAATGCTTCAATCGCGAGGTCAATGCATCTTAATTAGGCTTAAATATATCGTTTGTTCCCACAAAAATCCAAAAAATAAGGATAGCTCAGTCTTTAATCCTTTTTTAGTATACTCAAGTTACTTTCCAGTTTTATAGTATATGCAATGACAGAAATCTTCAAAATCTCTTTGCAACACATGTTTCTTCATAGGTATGTAGACTTTTTCGATTATATTTCATTATGATCGAATGAAGAAAAAAATGCGAACACTCAACCTGGAATACCACACAAAAAGTGCACGGTCGGCACCGAAAATTAAACTAGCTGAAAATGTGCATTGGCTCCACCTCCTGTCATTAGCGCCACCTCGTTGTCATTGGCTCCATCTCTTTTGGAAGAATGCAAAATTATCTTTAAGATCGACACGAAGCCAATATTTGTGTGCATGCAACAACTTGTACATTTTCAAAACAATGGTTTGATGTCCTTAGCGATTTCTTTGGGTGGAAATTTACTCGTCACACAGGCAAAAAACATCTATTTTCTGTTAAACACTTCACAATGCCACAACTTATACATGTAAAGGTCATCACGTTTCCAAATGGGTTGTTATTATATGTTTATGTACATGCTTGAATGAATAAATCTTCGCTGAATCGCACTCCGATTTATTAGGCATATCAAACTATAAATACTGTACTAAACGGTTTTATGTCGAGAGGCAATTGTCACGCTTATATCGTACTTGTGCTAACGTTATATTAACTGTTAAATTGCGTCCCTAGGTGCTTCGCAGCAATAGCTTTCTTGCTATCATATAACATGTACCAAAATTGTCAACATGGGTCATTAGCCTTCTGGAAATGCTGTCCATACAATGTGTCACTACGAAGTACGGAAAGGTTAGTCTTACCTGATAATAACTGAGCTCTTTTCAGACTAAGAAATACATGAGCCGCGTAATGTGAAAATGTGTCCTTTGCCATATGCGGACAGCGTAACTTCAGACCAGCCTGCGCATTCGCACAGGCTGGTCAGGAACTACCCTGTCCGATAATGAGACCAGTATGTGCGTATTTCGAAGTTTGCGAGGTCGTTCCGCGCCTGGGGCTGCATTATGTGAGGATGCGGAGTGTGTTCCAGCACTCATACGTAATTAACTTACTAGACTCACGAACCGAAAGTTGGGGCGAATTTTGAATTATAGCTGTAATTTCCAGCTATGTGTTGTTGTTTGTTTTGCGTGGTCTTGTGTGTTTATGGAAAGGGGACCGGAGTACCAGGAGGAGACCTCACCCCCTGTCCGGTATTGTGACCACCGACCAAACTCACCAGTCCTGCTGCCGGGATTGGGATTGAACCTTGGTCGACTTGGTTAGAAGCACATGTACCAGCCAGTGCGCTAATCGGAAAATAATGAGACCACGAATCTTAAGCTACTTTATAGCGAATATCGAAGCTCCTGACCAGACTGCGCGCATGACACATATGGCATAAGACCCATATTCGCAGAACGCGGGTCATATGTCAATAATTTCCGAAAGTAAGGTATTGTTAGCCGGTGAGGATGTGCATTAACTCCGCCAAGGACGGTCCCAAGCCCGCGCTGAAAAAGGAGGAGGGTTGGGCGTGGGGCTAGCAAACCCACCCCGTGAAAAACATACTTGCTACGGAAACGATAACAAGGGAACAAGCAACAACCGGCGCCGGGGGCGAAGCAGACCAGGCAACTGGTCTTATGACGGATGGGGATCAAAGCCGCAAGGAAGTCTCCACCCCGATAGCGGAACTCTTGACGCCAAAACGATGGATCAGAATTGGATGTTGGAACGTGCGAACACTCTACCAGACTGGAAAGCTTGCGCAGGTAGTGAGTGAGCTGAACCGATACAATCTGACCCTTATGGGAGTAACAGAAGCAAGATGGACTGGCACTGGCAAGCAGAAGCTGAGTTCCGGAGAAATCATCATCTGGTCTGGAAGAACTGACAACGACCACCGGGGAGGAGTTGCCGTCATCATCAGCAAGAGCAAGGCCAACACCGTGCTACAGTGGAAGCCTGTGAACGAGCGCCTGCTGTACGTCAGGATGAACTCCAAGTACGCCAAGCTGTCTGTTGTTGTGGGCTACGCACCAATAGACGACGCCGAAGAAGAGGAAAAGGATGCCTTCTACGACGCCCTTCAAACTGTTTTGGAGGACATCCCCCAACACGACGTGCTGATGTTGCTTGGCGACTTCAACGCTAAGGTTGGTTGCGACAACGAAGACAGAGAGAGGACCATGGGACGACATGGAGTGGGTGTGATCACCGACAACGGGGAGAGACTAGTCAACTTCTGCCAACAGAACGACTTGGTCATAGGAGGGACCCTGTTCGCACACAAAGAGATCCACAAACTAACATGGACATCACCTGACGGCAGGACCCAGAACCAGATCGACCACATCATCATCAACGGTCGATGGAGGCACTCTCTGCAGGACGTGCGTGTGATGCGACATGCAGACATCGGCAGCGACCATAGTCTTCTGGTGGCCAAGGTGACGTTGAAGCTCAGGAAAGCCAAGACGGGAGACATCAAGAACCAGCGCTACGACGTGGCCAAGTTGAAAGACCCAAAAGTGAAAGAAGAGTATAGGCTAACCCTCAGGAATAGATTTAGTGTTTTGAAAGATGAGGCAGCACTGACCATCGAAGACTTCAACAGAGTAATAAAAGAAACAGGAGAGGAAGTTCTAGGCTACAGAAAGAGCAAGAAGACAGAATGGATCTCAGAAGAAACGTGGACTCATATAGAAGAAAGAAGAGGGATCAAAAAGAAACTGTTAGACACCAAATCCCCAAGACTTAAGGAAAGAATTTCAAAAGAATATAGTGAGAAAGACAAGGTGGTGAAGACATCAGCCAGAAGAGACAAGAGGATGTACATAGAAAGGCTGGCAGAGGAGGCGGAGACAGCAGCCGAGCACAATGACATGAAGACAGTATACCAGAACACCAGGAAGCTGAAGGGCGACTACGGCCAGCACCATGACCTTCCAGTGAGAGCTGAAGACGGAACTCATGTCACAGCGGAAGAGGAGAAGCTGAAGAGATGGAAGCAACACTTCGAGTCCATCCTAAACCGCCCAGACCCACAAACCCTCGCCGACATTCCTGAAGCTGAAGAGGACCTTGACATCAACCTCGGCAACATCACTGTAACGGAAGTCAATGCAGCCATCCATAAGCTGAAGAATGGAAAGGCGCCTGGCGACGACGGAGTGTGTCCTGAGATGCTGAAAGCAGGAGACACATTGACGCCGCAGCTTCTTTGCCAGATTCTTCAAAAGATTTGGGACAGTGAAGAAGCGCCAAGCGACTGGAAGACTGGCACCATCGTCAAACTACCCAAGAAAGGAGACCTCGGGAACTGTAACAACTGGCGAGGCATCACTTTACTATCTCTCACCAGTAAGATCTTCAGCCGCATCATCCTCCAACGCATCACAACAGCAGTGGACGGTATCCTTCGCCAGGAACAGGCAGGCTTCAGGAAAGGCAAGTCCTGCATCGACCACATCTTCGTCCTGAGGCAGATCCTTGAGCAGTCCCATGAATGGAATGGATCCCTCTACGTGGTTTTTGTGGACTTTGAGAAGGCCTTCGACAGCCTGCACCGAGACTCCCTCTGGAAGATTCTGCGACATTATGGCATCCCTCAGAAACTTGTCAACGTCATCAGGTCCCTGTACGAAAACTTTGAGTGCAGAGTCGTCCACAACAACCAGCTATCTGAGCCATTCAAGGTGGAAACTGGAGTGAAGCAAGGATGTATCCTCTCGCCGCTCCTCTTTTCAATGGCAATTGACTGGATCATGCGCCGCACCACAGAGGGAAGGAGGCAAGGAATACAGTGGACGCTGACCTCGCTGCTAAATGACCTTGACTACGCCGACGATATTGGGCTACTTGCTAGCAGGAACCAGGACATCCAGCAGAAGACACAACAGTTGGCACTGTCAGCAAGCACCATAGGTCTCAGGGTCAACATTGGAAAGACTCAGGTCATGAGGAAGAACACCAGAGTGGGCGACCCAATCACCATCAACGACCAGCCTCTGCAAGAAGTGGACGAGTTTATCTATCTGGGCAGCAAGGTCACCACAGATGGTGACTGTGTAAGGGAGATAAACACGAGAATCAGCAAAGCCAACCAAGCCTTCGCAATGCTGAAGCCCATCTGGAGGACCACAAGTCTTAGCATGCACACCAAGCTCCGCATCTTCAAGAGCAACGTGCTGAGCGTCCTTGTATATGGGTCAGAGTGCTGGAAGACCACTGCTACCATCGAGCGCAAACTGGAAGTCTTCCAAAACAAGTGCCTACGACGGATCATGAAAGTCTTTTGGCCAAACATGATCACGAACATGGAACTGCATGGAAGAGCGGGCGCAAACAGCATCGCTGAGACCATCGCTTTGAGGAGATGGAGATGGCTAGGCCACATCTGCAGAATGCCACCAGACTCGCTACCCAGGGTGGCACTGAGATGGACTCCACAGCGGCAAAGAAACCGTGGACGACCAAAAGAGACCGTGGAGCGAGAGCTCAAGAACAGAGGCCTCACTCTGCAGACAGCACCCGCAACAGCAGCTGACAGACCAAAGTGGCGCTCCCTTGCCGTCGCCTCAAGCACCAGACGGCGCAGAGAGGATTGAGTGAGTGAGTGAGGATGTGCATGTTCCACTTTGCCACGTTTCCTATTCCCAATATGTAAAAGACACTAACACCGTGAACAAAAAAAAAAAAATTTCGGACACTAATTTTCGTGGATTTATATGGGTACAACCACGAAACAATCCATCGCTTTGTAAGGCCTATAAGGAGCAACACATTTAACAGCACTACATAACATAACTCACAGACTTGCTTATTTACCATTTATACAAATAATCTTTAATCTTTAAGCTTTTCCAACGGAAACAAACCGAAGAAAAAAATCGATCACAACGTATGCTTTATTTTTGCTTGCTAATCCCTGATTTTCCGATATGATATATGTTTAAATTACTCCAGATGCTTTTTCTTAAAAGTTTATTCTTTTAAGACGGATCCCAGACTTCATAAAGGTACAATGTAAACGAGTCTCTTTAAAGACCACGTTTTCGGCGTATGCCTACATCAGTACGGTATATAAATCCTGACATAAGTCGAGCAGATGCAAATCACCACTGTATTGTATCAAACCCTTCGTGCAGTTTCATAGTTCTATACTAATAATATTAAACGTATTGCAATTATTTGTATCCCCACTGTCGCTCCGTCGTACGGAAAACATACTAAAAGTACCCCGGAGTGTGGCCGGGTACCTTTAAGCGTATTTTCCGTATCTGGTGAAGATTGTAGTGTGCTTAACAGTACCCGGAGTATTTTATGAATTTCTGCTCTTCCCTCTTCTCAGGGCAAAATAGTGTGTTATATATTGAGTGGGAAAAGAATGTACTACTAGAATTACGGAGAATATCAGAGAAAAATACGAAGAATATCAGAGAGAAGAGGGAAAAGAATGTACTACTAGAATTACGGAGAATATCAGAGAGAAATACGAAGCATGTACTACTAGAATTACGGAGAATATCAGAGAGAAATACGAAGGTGCATAATCCTCAAAACAACTGCCATCAATATCTTGTCAACGAGCAATGCTATAAAATTATTGAAATTGTGTTTGTTCAGTTGGATTTTACGGAGAAACAAGCCGTAGAAAGGTTTTCATGACCAATCTCCACACAAATTATGTAGAGGGGCCGTGAATCGAACCTACATGTCAATATTATTGTGTATACCTGTCACAGGATATATTAAATTGTATGTACACATTAAGATACCATATTTAAAAAAACCGGTACATCGCAGAAGCATGTACTTTATTTGTTTCATGGATTATTGGATGTGACATGTTAAAAATCACTCTTTAATTCAATGTTCTCTCGAGCAAGTACATATGCAATTAGTACTGCATGTACACAGCAGTTGTATAAAACTGGTTAATTAAAAGCATACAAACCACATATCAACATACTGACAAAGGCATTAAACTGGTCTCGCCTGTATTTGATAGGACTTCAATACCTGATTTCCATCTCTCAGATGTGGGTCATGCTTAATAGGGTCACGCCTATCTGCGTTCAGAAATATTCCCAGAATCTCAGTTTTATCTTCCAACTGCGCACATCTCGGGTAATCTCACCTTCGAACCAAGTTTAAATTATTCCGTACATTCATTGCAATTTTCGGGTCTTGGTATACTCGAGTTATATGTCGAGTGTTCTATATTATACATTATAAACTGCATTGTGAAAAAATACACAAAATCTGTATGCAATAGAGATACGTGCAATAATACCACGTGTTTACAGTAGTGTATAAATGCACGTAAGTATTTCCGTGTTTCAGTCAGCACACGAACGTGGATGCCTTAGCAGTACTGCATTGTTCTTGAAGACGTTCCAAAATCTAGACGAGGCAACGTAAATAAACAGAGTTCGGGATTGACACGATTAGCGGGGGTGTTACTACGATCTGACGAGAAACACGGCTGTGCTTTACTCGAACAGATAACCTATGAGAAATATTCCCAATTTATTGGAACTGGAGAAAAAAGAAAATTGGAAATTTCCTGAGAAATTGAAAACAAAACGTCGAGCCCTTAATACCGCCGTGACATGTGGGTTTATTGCAGATAAATTGTCGAGAAACGCTGCATTATTCGGTCGATGCGGAATGTCAATAACGTAGATATTACAGCGGTATTTAGTGTATTGTTTCACGTGCAATTGCAACGTGCAGCCGATGTAAATGAATAGCCGTATTATTTTTTCATACCTGTTTGTATATGAGCCTTGTCTTGGAAAACTGGGCTAAATGCAGGTGCATAACGTGTCGTCCCAGATAAGCCTGTTCAGTCCGCACAAGCTAATCAGGGACGACACTTTCCGCCTAAACTTAATTTTCGCTAAGAAGAGACTTCCTTTAAAAGGAAATACCATACACTAGGAAAGTGTCGTCCCGGATCAGCCTGTGCGGAATTATTTTTAAGTTAGAAACTGGCAAAACGTTGGTTGGTTATAGGTAGTATGCAAATCTTGAACAGTCTATGACATATTTAAAATTATAGACGTCCTGTCGTTTTTAGTCAATGTCAGGACGCAGAAGAACATCAAATTTCAGACATCTAATTTAGATTCTATTGGACAAGCATTCCGGAAGTACCACATCAACTTCAAAACACACACAGACCGACATTTACTGATTTAAACATCATCTTGCTTGAACCGGCTCAAGGCGGTTTACAGGCTAATCAAGGCGGAGGTTGAAGAGACCGGAGTCACTGACTGCCACGAGTCTTCTTTATGGGAGCATCAATTACTCCATAAATATTGAACATTTAGAAGCCAAAAAGCACTTAAGTGAAAATGCTCATCCTTTATGCATGTTTAAATAGTGATTCAAACTCGATTATGCTGGACACTAATGGATAGATAATGTAATTTACAACTTTGCTGTTTCAAACAGGTAAAATTCCTTAATGGGACGGCTTTAGTTTTCGGTTTTATACTTGCCTATCAAACAGTTCTGCTGAATACGCGATTAGATGGAAACCCGTATTCACACAAGACTGTCAAAATTTGGCAACACCGGAGTTACCGTGATATTAAACTAGAGTCAGTTATTTTCGGTCACGAGAAATAGACATTAAACCATAATATTAAAACATAGTCAAAAGAAATAGACATTGAAGTATTGGCATATTCTCGGATAGGCATAAGTCTCTGAGTGGTTGCCGAAAGTGTATATGCGCCGCGTCATGCGAAAATGGTTCTTATGCCACAGGCGACCAGCGTAGCTCCAGACCAGTCTGGTCAGGAGCTACATTGTCCGCTATAAAATCACTTATGGTAACACGCTCCAATTATCGGAGCAATGCTGGCCGCATAGTGCATAAGACCCATTTTCGACGCGGCTGATATATTTTAAGACTGAACATACATTGTGATTCGTATGTAGTAACAACGGTCAACAGCCGTTTATTCATTTAATACTTTTGTGTTTGTTTTTGGACTGATGCACTACAACATAATCAAATGGTGTTGATCATGCATAGTCAAGAAGTATACATACTTATTATGCATTCTGATACGTCGATTGTGTTTAGATGCAATGCAATCAAATCAATACAAGAATTGTGGAAATATAACATTGCTGGTAACAAAAGACACTTCAGAAAGAACGTTATTTGTTGTTACCATAGAAATAAAACTGTTTGAATCGAATCGTCAGTTTCTTCGTTGCGCACATACAATTTGTTTATAATTCAAGCCAAGTCACGTGTACACACATTTTTTGTTGAACAGTCCACAGGGATTATAGCAAGGTGGAATACAAAAGGAGAAGGGTGCAGCACCCTGCTATTTTGCCATAGATCTATCTCTTGAATTGCACCGGTAATTTTCATTTAACAAAACAGAAGTGACACATACATTATTTTATTTCTCAACATAACGCAATATTCATCAAAATAATAAAATGTAATGAAAAAAGCTTATGACCAGTAATTATTTATCATTTGTATGTTGCAAATGTCATCTTAATGTCACATTTCAAGAGAAAATTGATATTAAAGGGTTTTATAATTTGTTACAAAAACTGTTATTACTAGTTTATTATCTGTATCACGTTAGTTTTTTTTATTACAATACAAATATTTAAGTGCACTGTTACCTTAATCAATTCCAATTTATGAGCATTGTGCATTATATGGTTTACTTGCAGGTACAAAAAAAAATGCTATTACTTCAAAATATAGCAACCCATAAAGTGCAACATGATATCATTATTATTGTTAAAGTTTAAGGGAAAACATGACATTTTCTGTACAATCACCTCATGCAATACTAAAATAATAACACCGTTTAGTATTGTTATTGATTCTTAAATAATGTATATATTGTTTATGATAATCTTTATGCATAGAAAATTTAATTATGTAAAGGTAAAAAAATATATTTTCACCCATAACATTTGGATTTAAGCTGACTCAGTAAAATAAAAATATCTCATATGTTCAAGTTAATTTGCACAAAACCTAAAACTCCGACAGGAGTGATCAAGCTCTAACCCAGAGATGGCAGGCTTCGTCTTAGAGTATTTGTATGTCTTAACACAACTGCCTCAGTCTTCATCTCCCTTAGTAGGACTTGTCTTATTCTTTAGGGATTCGCCTTCTAGCCAAGGCCCATCTCACTTCCGCAGTATCTACAACGAGGCTTACGTTGCGTTGGTGAGCCTTTTACAGTTACTCCATGGCGACTGGATGTTCTCCTGTTGTTATCTGGGGCATTCTTTTATAGAAGGGGGACTAGGTTATCGAACCTTTTTTAAGGAGAATTTTACACTGAAATACGAGGATGCTTCATCCACTAAAAACAAAACTGTCCAACTGTCATCAAAGTCTTGCCAGCAGAGAAATCAGAATTACTTAAAATGAATTGTGTTTGTTTGCTTGATCGGATTGTTCGGAGAAGGGGAAAACTAGCAATAGAAAAGATTTCATGACCAATCTCCACACACGTTATGTAGAGAGGCCGTGGATCGAGCCTACATGTGTATGTCTTAAAATTCGAATACTACATTCAAAATAAAATATAAAGAATACCTACAAACAAACAATCCATTGATATACATGTATGCTCACGTGATAGTTTTAATGTTAATACTTTGTTGTGATGTGTCTGATGTGATTTATTTTGAAAAATTGATGTTTTGTATCATATTTTGCATATTTGTATTATCAACGACGTCTTTGTCGTCGTCCACGTTGTCGGAATTGATAAGGAACATTTTGACATTTAACTGTATACTAGTAGTTCATTGTTTTCCCCTTTGTATGTTCGTATGCATGCTTCAAAATATATACGTGTGTTATGTTACTGAAGACCACATTGTAATAAAGAAATTATTTCTTAAGGTGAATTCTTCATTAAATAAAGTTATTATTATTTGTATACGTGTAACATAGTATACTTAATGACACCATATCTGGAATACCCCTCAGAAGCATTTTCTTGTATTTGTTTCACAGATTATCAGAAGTGACCTGTTGAACCTCACTCTGTATCTTTACTGAGCATTGAGTTACATCTACAATACAATGTTCTCTGGAGCATGTACCACAAGAAAGTATTACTATTAAGCTGTTGTATCAAACAGGTAAACGAAAAGCATACAAACCACACGTACCATTACACCAATATTGTAGAAAGTTCATCAACATAAATGTACTGACAATCACATTACATACACATTACATTGGTCATGCTTGTTTTTCATAGGCCTGATTTGCTCCCACTGTCAGATGTGGGTCACGCCTATCTGTGTTCACAAACATTTCGAGAATCTCAGTTGTATCTTCCAACTGTGCACATCTTGGGCGAATCTCATCGTCTGACTCAGTTAAAATTATGCCGTACATTCATGACGATTTTCGGTTCCGAAGCATTCTTCAGTCTTATGTCGAGGGTATATAATATATATATATATATATATATATATATATATATATATATATATATATACATGATATATATATATAGGTTTCACTA
>VMBQ01000013.1:253009-269298 GCA_007657795.1 Dreissena rostriformis | reverse complement strand
AACGCTCCCTCAGTGGGGATCGAACCCAAACCTTTTCATAGCTAGGTGGGCACTATATTCAATATATCACGCGACTTATTTGACACAATATTCATACATATAATAAAATGTCATAAACAAGCATATGGCCATATATTATATATCGTATTTATGCTTCAAATGTCATCTTAGTGTCATATTTCAAGAGAAAATTTATATTAAAGGGTTTTATTATTTGTTACATAAACTGTAAAATTGAATGAGCGTTGATCAAAACATATTTAAACCAGAACTAAAAATAAGTATGTTTCTATTACATCATTTTGGATTTTATTTTAAGACACATACCACTGAGAAATTAAAAACAGTATGCAGTTGTCAAAGTCCATATTGGGAAAATCAACCTTTTTATAATTTATTTAAATATATTTTAAAACACAATAGAACAGAATAGGCAAAACATATTATTTATAGCATAATCATATTCATAATCGTAGTCATTTTGCATATATATTTTTATCTAAAAAACCTGAAAATATTGTTAAACATTACGTTCTATAATAAAAATATGAAACGGATTGCAATTATTTGTATCCCTATAAGCAAGTTATGTTAAAGGGAAAATAAAATTACCTTTATGTTCTATTATTTCTTATTTCCCCGCTGTTTTGCACAGATGAGAGTCAGACAGGAATTAATATTCAGGCAACAATATAATAAATAAAATGGAAACAAGTTTCTTAGCCACAAATAAATAAATGATGAACTCATGCAAGATTTTTAACATTGTTCGCCTAACAAATTAATATAAAACGCCACATATTTATTAAAATCAAACAATAATTTAGATACCGATGCAAGATTTGTACTTTGTTTAAAATGTATAACTCTGTTCCGTGCTTGGTTTTACCGTGGTCTCCCCTATATCATCAAATGATACTTCCATGTAAACAATCCGGTTAGCCCAATATCGGACGTTCGGCGCCACCCGCAGCCCCGACCAGAGTGATCAAGCTCTAGCCCAGAGACGGCAGACTCCTGCGATCACTGCTTCTACTTAGACTTTTTTAGACCATGAAAGAAAATCGAAAACATTTGAAAGAATATAAAGATAAACACAACTCCTTTCTTCCTGTCTCATATTACCAAGTTATAATTACGTAGAACAGCTTTCAGTCTCGAGAAAACTATGAAAGAAGAGCAAATTATAAAGAAATATAATTGTTATGAATTTTATGTTTGGCGCGTTTTGTGAAACCCGCGCGGCTCATGTACTTTTGATGGTTTTTGCATCTGACATAAAAGACTGCACCAGTCTACATCTTCATCTTTCTTAGTAGGAGTTGCATTATTGTTTGCCGGGTCGCCTTCTATCCAAGGCCCTGCTAGCTTCCACCAGGTCTACAACGAAGCTCACACTGCTTGTCGTGAAGGGACTGACGTTGACGTTGACGACGTACGAGCCTGTCCAGTTACTCCAAGGCGGATGGATGTTCTCCTGCATCTTTCTGGGACACTATTTTACAGGGGAGGACTAGGTACATGTGTCCACGAGGAACGGGTATCTTGTGAGTCTATGCTCTCCAATTCTACTCGTGATAAAATAATGTATTACCTATATATATTGATTTGGCAACGAATGCACTAATATTATTACGGAAAATTTAAGAGTGAAAATCGAGGGTGATTAATCCTCCACACAAAAATACTGTCCAACTGCCATCAAAGTCTTGTCAATAGAGACAATTGAAAATTAATTCTGTTTGTTTAGTTAGATTTTTCGGAGAAGGGGAATACTATTCGAACAAAGGATTTCATGACCAATTCCCACACAAGTTATGTAGCCGAGTCGTAAATCGAACCTACATGTGTATACGTGCTACAGTAAAAATATTTAACGACACATTACGATACCATATCTAAAATACACCTTAGAAGCATGAAATTGTATTTGTTTTACATATTATTAGAAGTGACCTTTTGAACATCAGTCTGTATCTTTACTGAGCCTTGAGTTACCTCTACAATAAAATGTACTCTCGAGAAAGATCACATAAAAGTATAACTACACAGCTGTTGTATAAAACTGGTAAAATAAAAGCTGTAACGTAACGGGCAAACATCTAAAATAAGAATCTTGTATTAGTGGGATAGTATCGGATAACAAAAGTCAAACATATGCTTAAATCAACAGATGTATATCAGGGGAAAATGTAACAATATGAAATTTCACTCAGCAAAGCTTGCTATAAACATCGAAATTATGGGTCCTTACATTCATCAATGAATAGTTTATGTACCATAACAAAGCTGCTCATGATAAAAGAAGTCACACATGTTTGGGTTTCCACTTTGATTAAATGACCGAATTAAATTCAATGATGAAATGTTTAAACCACCTGTTAAAGCATTGGGAAATTAACATTGGTTGGGTGGATAAGTTTT
Source organism: Dreissena rostriformis (assembly GCA_007657795.1). Taxonomy (NCBI): domain Eukaryota; kingdom Metazoa; phylum Mollusca; class Bivalvia; order Myida; family Dreissenidae; genus Dreissena; species Dreissena rostriformis. The sequence continues at coordinate 266,874 of VMBQ01000013.1, read as the reverse complement.
AACTTCATGACAATTTGTATTTAATCATATGATGATACTTATAACAGGATAGTATACATCTGTTGTGGATCACGAAGTATTATTTAGAATCAACGTAGGTTTGTGCTTTTTACGTATAAAAAGGGCCATATTTTATGTACTTTATCAGTTCAGCTCGTATTCCGCTAGGATAAACATCGGATTCATTTACTTGTTAATCGCTGGGCAGGCCCGTAAGGGTCAGGCCGCCCGCCTGTATGTTTGATAATTGGACTTGAATATTTGACGAACTTGAAAACGTATGTAATGTATCTAATGAATTGGAATATTTTGTGGTCTTATTAAATACCAGAATAAAATCTCAATGAAAACTACATCGGTATTCTTGATGTTGTGTATGGGTTGTCATCTCACCGACTATGTTACAAAGCATACAAACCATAAGTACCACGAAACCAATATTATAGTAAGTCCATCAACATACTGACATACACACTACTTTGGTCATGCCTGTATTTTATAGGAATTCAATGCCTGCTTTCCAACTGTCAGATGTGGGTAATGCTTAATAGGGTAACGCCTATCTGCGTTCAGAAACTTTTCGAGAATCGCAGTTTTATCTTCCAACTGCGCACATCTCGGGCGAATCTCACCGTCTGACTCAATTAAACTCATGCCGTCCATTCATAACAATTTTCGGTTACGTAGCATTCTTCAGTTTTATGTCGAGGGTAAATAAAGTATACATTTTAAACTGCATTGTGCAAAAATACCCCAAATCTGAATGCATTAAAGATGCGTTCAATAATTATGTAACAAACGCAAAAAACGTTTCGCCGTAGTGTATGAATGTACGCAATTAGTTCCGTGTTTAAGTCAGAACGCGAACATGGGCGCCTTAGCAGTACTGCATTTTGTCTTGAAGATGTTCCAAAACTATAAACGCGGCAACGTAAATAAACAGAGTTCGGAATAGACACGATTAGCGGGGGTGTTACTACGTTCTGACGAGAAACACGTCTATGTTTCACTCAAACAGATAACATATGAGAAGTATTCCCAATTTTATTGGACCTGGAAAAAGAAAAGAAAATTGGATATTTCCCGAGAAATTGAAAACATTACGTCGAGCCCTTAATACCGCAGTGATTAGTTGGTTTATTGCAGATGAATTGTCGAGATTATAAAGAATGGCTATATTTCTTTAAAAAACCAACAGACGTTTGTATATTAAGGCTGGAACAGGTATTAACTTAACTGCGCGGGTTCCCTCGGACTAGTTTGTAGTACTAATAGTAAATCCGTCTGACTAGTTAGTAATAACACTATATATTTATACAGGATATTAGTTTTAATCAGATATACGTTTGAAGCTTCAATTAATATAAACTGAGAAACTGGCAAAGCGTTGGGCGGTAGAATGCACATCTTGATAGAACAATCTTATACATGTTTAAAATTATAGACATGCTGTCATGTTTTTTTCAAAGTCAGAACGCCGAAGAACATCTCATGTTCTAGTATCAGATATCTCATTTGGATTCTATATGACTAGGTATTACGGAAGAACCTAATACATTTTGAAATACACACACGCAGACCGCCATTCACAGCCTAAAACATCTTGATTGAACAGGCTCAATGCGGTATATAAAGGTTAGGTTATACCAGGATAATCAAGGCGAATGTAGTGGAGACTCACTGACTGTCACGAGCCTTTTTCTGGGAGCATACATTACTCCATCAATGATGAAAATCTAGAAGCCAAAAAAGCACTTAAGGGAACAATGCTCATGCATTCTGCATGTTTAAATATTGACCCAAACTCGGTTGTGTTAACCACTAATGGATAGATAATGTAATTTACAAATTGGCGGTTTCAAACAGGTTATAATCCTTTATGGGACGGTTTCATTTTTCGCTTTTATACACACAATGCTGCTGAATATGCGATTTGACCGAAACCCTAATTCACAAAACACTGTCTCAATCGGAGACTACCGGAGTTGCCGAGTTTACTAGAATCATTTGGTTTCTTTCAAGAGAAATAGGCATCGAACCATAAGAATATTTAACCATTTTGATATAATGGTAAAAATGTCATAAGATCCAGTTTCGAACAACGCGGCTGATATATTATAAGACTGATCATACATCGTGATTTATAGGTAGTAACAACGGTCAAGAACCGTTCATTCATAACATGGCCTATTAAATGCAGGTGTATTTTTTCGGCTCATGTTCTACAAACTTCATTAAATGGTTTTGATCACGCATTAGTCAAGAAATATAATATATACGTTATATGCATTCTGATACGTAATCGATAGTGTTTTGGTGCAATACAAACAAGTCACTTCAAGATTGTGTGGGCATATAATATTGCTGTTGTTTGTTTGTTTGTTAACCTGCTCTTGTTCGCCACATTAGATGAAAAGGGCAACATTCACAGTGCAAACAAAAACCAATAACTCGCAAAATAACTTAATAGTCAGCGATTAATGTCATCATAGGTCATATTTTAACTGCAAATGACTTAACATCACCATAGACTAGATTTAAACAAACGGTGTATATCATTACGGGCTTTAATAGGCAATAACAATTTTTTCCACAATTAACTCAAATTATACAGAGGGTTGATCATCACCATGATCTTTATTTATAAACACCTCTTTATATGAGCCGCGTTATGAGAAAACTGAGCTTAATGCACGTCAGTAAAGTGTCATCTCATATTACCCTGTTCAGTTCGCACAGGCTTATCAGGGACGACACCATCCGCTTTCATGGAATTTTTCGTTCAAAGGATTCTCTTTTAAACGAAAACCAGTGTAGGTGTCAAGTGGAATTGTCCGTCGTTCGTGAATGTATCGAGCTTTTATTACTACACAATACAGTCCCAGAAGAACGCTTAATTCTTTTTCTCCGATATATTTCATTATCCCCCCTCCAAAGGCGGAGGTATATTGTGTTGGCGTTGTCCGTCCGTCCGTCCGTCTGTCCACCCATCCGTTCGTCCGGCACTTTTGTGTCCGGAGCCATATCTTGGGAGTGCTTTGGCGGATTTCATTGAAACTTGGTATGAGTATACATATATATGGATAAGGGGATGCACACCATATGTTAATAACGGAGTTATGGCCCTTTGTATAAATTCTGTGTCAATGCAGCATGTGGGGGTATATGTCACGTCTGTGACAAAGCTCTAGTTTTGCGGGGGATGTCAATTCAACGAATTTGCTTGTTTCATTTATTTTTATTTGTGTTTTTTTCTTCTGTCTCGCGAGTGTTATTTTATTGTTTGAATAGTGTGCATACATCCTTTTGTTTTTGAATCTATGTAAATGTTTATGGAAATTGTCATTTCACTTAAGTGTGATCAAGTCTATTTACATTCGAAGATAATGATGTTATTCCATATTTAATAGAAAATCGTGCTCAAAATACGGACAGGAAAAGAATCCCTAAATGTGAGCGTTCCATACAAGTTCATGTACAAGAGTCAAACATATGTTAATATTTTTTTTTTAAAGCTGCGTGGTCAACAAGGCTCGGCTGGAAAATCTTACTACGCATCTATATGAATCTGGGTCTTTATAGATCTGAGTATCTGGTGCAGTTTCCTCTTATATATATTTGAATTGTATAATACATGTATACTGTATTTTGGTGGAGTAGCAAATGCAATTACAGGTACCAGCAAATGTCACAGTTTACAATTCTATAAGGCATATAGAACTATACGTCATAAGTTATACTAAACGCTTTTATATCGAGAAGCAATTGTCACGCATAAAATCGTTTTACTTGTGCTAACGTTACATTAACTGTTAAATTGCACCCTTTTGTGCTTCGCAGCAATGGCTTTCTTGCTATCATATAACATGTACTAGAATCTGTCCACATGGGTCATTAGCCTTCTGGAAATGCTGTTAATAAAATGTGTCACTGCGAAGTACGGAAGGGTTAGTCTAACGTTATTCTTACTGAGCTCTTTTCAGACAAAGGACTATATGAGCCGCGTCATGCGGAAATGTGTCCAATGCCATATGCTGTCAGCGTAGCTTCAGACCAGTCTGCGTATTTACACAGGCTGGTCAGTAACTACCCGATAATGAGATCAGAATGTGTGTATTTCGAAGTTTTCGAGGTCATTCCGCACCTGTAACTTGCTTTATGTGAGGCTTTGGAGTGTGTTTCAGCACTCCTACGCAATTAACTTACTCGACTCGCGAAACGAAAGTTGGGACGAATTTTGAATTATAGCTGCTTGTTTGTTTTACGTGGTCTTGTGCATTGTGTGTTTATGGAAAGAGAACCGGAGCACCAGGAGGAGACCTCACCCCCTGTCCGGTATTGTGATCACCGACCAAACTCACCTGCTTCCGGGATTGGGATTGAACCTTGGTCGCCTTGGTTAGAAGCACATGTACCAGCTAGTTCTGGCTACCATAACTTTAAATGTCGCTTTTTTATGATTTTTGACTGGCGCGACTTTATACAGGTCTGTCAAGACTATATAAACTGTTCGCTGAAGTTTCTTTAGCTAGTACCAGCCAGTGCGCTAACCGGACAATAATGAGACAACACAATCTTAAGCGACTTTATAGCAAATATCGAAGCTACTGACCATACTGCGCGCATGAAACATATGGCATAAGACCCAGGACGAGGGGCATATGTCAGAAAGTAAGGTATTGTTAGTCGGGGAGGATGAGCATGTTCCACTTCGCCACATTTCCTAGTCCCAGTATGTAAAAGACACTAACACCGTGAACAAAAAATATTATTTGTCTGACACTAATTTTCGTGAAATTTCATGGGTACAACCACGACACAATCCATCGCTTTGCTAATTTACCATTTTTACCAATAATCTTTTATCTTTAAGCTTTTCAAAAGGAAACAAACCGTAAACTTATGGAACAACACACCTGGCGGTTCTTTTATCTATACACCTACTGTATATTGGCATAAAAAACACAGGGTTTTAGTTATGTGTGTTTTTTTTTACAACTCCAACACTCGTACCACTCATATAGCAACCAAAAAAAACATGAACAACCAAGTGGATAGCTTGGATAGCCTCATATCCGATTTTGCTCTCTAATCCCTGTTTTTCACAGATGATATATTTTTTAATTACTTCAGATGCTTGTGTCTTAAAATTTTAGTCATTTAAGACGGATCCCAGACTTCATAAAGGTGCAATGTAAACAAGTCTCTTTAAAGATCACGTTTTCGACGTAGGCCTACAGCAGTATGTCGAGCAGATGCAAATCACCACTATATTGTATTGAACTCTTCGTGCAGTTTTACATATTTTTCCAGTTATCTGACCTCCCCCATTACATGATGCTTTTAGTGATGCGTGTTTAATAACACGTTCTCAATGATTTATCAGGGCAGAAACTTAGTAAAAATTCCATCGTGGTATAATGTAGGTGAACATTATCTGCGATTAGCTAACACGCGGTTATAAAATAAATAAAGTGCGCTCAATAACCACCTTCATGCGAAAAATAGCATGTCGTCGTGTGTTCCTTATGTTCGTGTGGTGCTATTGAATCCAACAACCACTTTTTGTCACATGTCCATTATTACAATAAAATTCTCACTGAACAATTCTAGTTTAACTAGCGACATGGGCTCGATACACTTCTTTTGGGATGTATGTATCAAGACGAAAAGGAAAATTATCAAATATTTCTACATATCCAACCCTATATTAACGAATCAATGCGTGTTTCTATCAATCTGATACTGATTTAGTCAAGAGCGTTTCTGCCTCATGTTCATGACCTTGCATGAACAATCCTTCATCATCAAATTTCTCTTTCAACACTTCATTTTTATCTTTTATAGTTCTTATTTTTGGCATATCCAATATAAACAAGTCTTACAACACAACCATTTATTGCGTTAATATTATTGCAAGGAGAGAAACTATATTGGAATTACTTATTTCGTGTCAATCCTGTTCTTATAATGATTGAATTGTGCATGATTGATATACACTGTATTTGCCAAAAGACAACGTTTTCGACATAGGCCTACAGCAGTATGTGAATGTCGACATGAGCGGAGCAGATGAAAATCTCAACTATATTGTATTGAACCCTTCGCGCAGTTTCATATTTTTTTTTACAGTTGTCTTGCCGCCCCCGTTCCATGAAACTTATAGTGATGCGAGTTTTGTAACAATTTCTTAATGATTTATCAGGACGCTCATAAAAAAATGCGAAGAGAGATGTGTGTTTTAATATAACATTACAGATCACAACACAACAGATAATTAGTAACATATTTATACTCGTATTCATATTTCCTATATATTTGATATAAAAGTGAAACTATTGTCAAGCATTTAATTAAATACTAACGGTATTTAACGCATTGCAATTATTTGTAGCCCATATGTCCCCACTGTCGCTCCGTCGTACGGAAAATATACTATAAGTACCCCGAGGAATGGCAGGGTGCCTTTAAGCATATTTTCCATATCTGGGGAACATCGTAGTCAACTTAACAGTACCCGGGGTATTTTGTGAATATCTGCTCTTCCCTTCCTCTCCGGTTAAAATAGTGTGTTATATATTGGGTGGGAAAAGAAGGTACTACTAGAATTACGGAGAATATCAGAGAGAAATACGAAGAATGTACTACTAGAATTACAGAGAATATCAGAGAGAAATACGAAGGTGGATAATCCTCAAAACAACTGCCATCAATATCTTGTCAACGAGCAATGCTATACAATTATTGAAAATTAATTGTGTTTGTTTAGTTGGATTTTACGGAGAAACAAGGCGTAGAAAGGTTTTCATGACCAATCTCCACACAAGACATAGTTATGAAGAGGGGCCGTGGATCGAGCCTACATGTGATTACATGTAACAGGATATATTACATTGGATGGACACATTAAGATACCATATCTAAAATACCGGTACATCTCAGAAGCATGGAGTTTATTTGTTTCATAGATAATTGGAAGTGATATGTTGAAAATCACTCTTTAATACCACGTACTCTCGAGCAAGTACGTATAAAATTAGTACTACATGTATACAGAAGTTGTATAAAACAGGTAAATAAAAAGCATACAAACCACACATCAACATACAGACATACACATTACAATGGTCATGCCTGTATTTGATAGGAATTTAATGCCTGCTTTCCATCTCTCAGATGTGGGTTGTGTTTAATAGGGTCACACCTATCTGCGTTCAGAAACATTCCGAGGTTCTCAGTTTAATCTTCCAACTGCGCACATGTCGGGCGAATCTCACCGTCGAACTAAGTTTAAATTATTCCGTACATTCATTGCAATTTTCGGGTCTTGGAATACTCGAGTTATCTGTCGAGTGTTTCTATATAATGCACTATGAACTGCACCGTGAAAAAAATACACAAAATCTGTATGCAATAGAGATACGTGCAATAAGGGTGTAACATGCGTTTACAAAAGTGTATGAATGCACGTACGTATTTCCGTGTTTCAGTCAGCACACGAACATGGATGCCTTAGCAGTACTGCATTTTTCTTGAAGACGCTCCAAAATCTAGACGAGGCAACGTAAATAAACAGAGTTCGGGATAGACACGATTAGCGGGGGTGTTACTACGATCTGACGAGAAACACGGCTATGCTTCACTCAAGCAGATAACCTATGAAAAGTATGCCAATTTTATAGTAACTGGAGAAAATGAAAATTGGAAATTTCCTGAGAAATTGAAAACATTACACCGAGCCCTTAATACCGCAGTGACAAGTGCGTTTATTGCAGATGAATTGTCGAGAAACGCTTCATTATTCGGTCGATGCGGAATGTCAATAACGTAGACAAACCAGCGGTGTATTGTTTAACGTGCAACTGCAACGTGCAGCCGATAAAAATGAATAGCTCTTTTTTAAAACCCGTTTCTATATGAGCCTCGTTCTGGGAAAACTGGGCTTAATACATGTGCATAAAGTGTCGTCCTAGATTCGCCTGCTCAGTCAGTCTGTTTCCGCAGCAGTTTCTGAATGCACGTTACTGACTCCGTGTTTCAATCAGCACGCGAACATGGGTGCCTAAGCAGTACTGAATTTTTTTGCNATAGTGAATTATAGTTATTACTTCACACCAATTGTGTTTTGCTAGATTGCACCGTAAGTATGTTTCCTGGGTAGAACCAGTACTTTGTGTCTTAAGAGAAAGCTTGAGAACGCTCCCTCAGTGGGGATCGAACCCAAACCTTTTCATAGCTAGGTGGGCACTATATTCAATATATCACGCGACTTATTTGACACAATATTCATACATATAATAAAATGTCATAAACAAGCATATGGCCATATATTATATATCGTATTTATGCTTCAAATGTCATCTTAGTGTCATATTTCAAGAGAAAATTTATATTAAAGGGTTTTATTATTTGTTACATAAACTGTAAAATTGATTGAGCATTGATCAAAACATATTTAAACCAGAACTAAAAATAAGTATGTTTCTATTACATCATTTTGGATTTTATTTTAAGACACATACCACTGAGAAATTGAAAACAGTATGCAGTTGTCAAAGTCCATATTGGGAAAATCAACCTTTTTATAATTTATTTAAATATATTTTAAAACATAATAGAACAGAACAGGCAAAACATATTATTTATAACATAATCATATTCAAAATTGTAGTCATTTTGCCTATATATTTTTATCTAAAAAACCTGAAAATATTGTCAAACATTACGTTCTATAATAAAAATATGAAACGGATTGCAATTATTTGTATCCCTACAAGCAAGTTATGTTAAAGGGAAAATAAAATTACCTTTATGTTCTATTATTTCTTATTTCCCCGCTGTTTTGCACAGATGAGAGTCAGACAGGAATTAATATTCAGGCAACAATAAAATAAATAAAATGGAAACAAGTTTCTTAGCCACCAAAAAAATAAATGATGAACTCATGCAAGATTTTTAACATTGTTCGCCTAACAAATTAATATAAAACGCCACATATTTATTAAAATCAAACAATTATTTAGATACCGATGCAAGATTTGTACTTTGTTTAAAATGTATCACTCTGTTCCGTGCTTGGTTTTACCGTGGTCTCCCCTATATCATCAAATGATACGTCCATGTAAACAATCCGGTTAGCCCAATATCGGACGTTCGGCGCCACCCACAGCCCCGACCAGAGTGATCAAGCTCTAACCCAGAGATGGCAGACTCCTGCGATCACTGCTTCTACTTAGACTTTTTTAGACCATGAAAGAAAATCGAAAACATTTGAAAGAATATAAAGATAAACACAACTCCTGTCATCCTGTCTCATATTACCAAGTTATATTTACGTAGAACAGCTTTCAGTCTCGAGAAAACTATGAAAGAAGAGCAAATTATAAAGAAATATAATTGTTATGAATTTTATGTTTGGCGCGTTTTGTGAAACCCGCGCGGCTCATGTACTTTTGATGGTTTTTGCATCTGACATAAAAGACTGCACCAGTCTACATCTTCATCTTTCTTAGTAGGAGTTGCATTATTGTTTGCCGGGTCGCCTTCTATCCAAGGCCCTGCTAGCTTCCACCAGGTCTACAACGAAGCTCACACTGCTTGTCGTGAAGGGACTGACGTTGACGTTGACGACGTACGAGCCTGTCCAGTTACTCCAAGGCGGATGGATGTTCTCCTGCATCTTTCTGGGACACTATTTTACAGGGGAGGACTAGGTACATGTGTCCACGAGGAACGGGTATCTTGTGAGTCTATGCTCTCCAATTCTTCTCGTGATAAAATAATGTATTACCTGTATATATTGATTTGGCAACGAATGTACTAATATTATTACGGAAAATTTAAGAGTGAAAATCGAGGGTGATTAATCCTCCACACAAAAATACTGTCCAACTGCCATCAAAGTCTTGTCAAAAGAGACAATTGAAAATTAATTCTGTTTGTTTAGTTAGATTTTTCGGAGAAGGGGAATAATATCTGAACAAAGGATTTCATGACCAATTCCCACACAAGTTATGTAGCCGGGTCTTAAATCGAACCTACATGTGTATGCGTGCTACAGTAAAAATATTTAACAACAAATTAAGATACCATATCTAAAATACACCTTAGAAGCATGAAATTGTATTTGTTTTACATATTATTAGAAGTGACCTTTTGAACCTCAGTCTGTATCTTTACTGAGCCTTGAGTTACCTCTACAATACAATGTACTCTCGAGAAAGATCACATAAAATTATAACTACACCTGTATTAACATTGGTTGGGTGGATAAGTTTTAACTTCATGACAATTTGTATTTAATCATATGATAATACTTATAACAGGATAGTATACATCTGTTGTGGATCACGAAGTATTATTTAGAATCAACGTAGGTTTGTGCTTTTTACGTATAAAAAGGGCCATATTTTATGTACTTTATCAGTTCAGCTCGTATTCAGCTAGGATAAACATCGGAATCATTTACTTGTGAATCGCTGGGCAGGCCCGTTAGGGTCAGGCCGCCCGCCTGTATGTTTGATTATTGGACTTGAATATTTCACGAACTTGAAAACGTATGTAATGTATCTAATGAATTGGAATATTTCGTGATCTTATTAAATACCAGAATAAAATCTCAATGAAAACTTCATCGGTGTTCTTGATGTTGTGTATGGGTTGTCATCTCACCGACTATGTTACAAAGCATACAAACCATAAGTACCACCAAACCAATATTATAGTAAGTCCATCAACATACTGACATACACACTACTTTGGTCATGCCTGTATTTTATAGGAATTTAATGCCTGCTTTCCAACTGTCAGATGTGGGTCATGCTTAATAGGGTAACGCCTATCTGCGTTCAGAAACTTTTCGAGAATCGCAGTTTTATCTTCCAACTGCGCACATCTCGGGCGAATCTCACCGTCTGACTCAATTAAACTCATGCCGTCCATTCATAACAATTTTCGGTTACGTAGCATTCTTGAGTTTTATGTCGAGGGTAAATAAAGTATACATTTTAAACTGCATTGTGCAAAAATACCCCAAATCTGAATGCATTAAAGATGCGTTCAATAATGATGTAACAAACGCAGAAAACGTTTCGCCGTAGTGTATGAATGTACGTAATTAGTTCCGCCGTAGTGTATGAATGTACGTAATTAGTTCCGTGTTTAAGTCAGAACGCGAACATGGGCGCCTTAGCAGTACTGCATTTTGTCCTGAAGATGTTCCAAAACTATAGACGCGGCAACGTAAATAAACAGAGTTCGGAATAGACACGATTAGCGGGGGTGTTACTACGTTCTGACGAGAAACACGGCTATGTTTCACTCAAACAGATAACATATGAGAAGTATTCCCAATTTTATTGGACCTAGAAAATTGGATATTTTCCGAGAAATTGAAAACATTACGTCGAGCCCTTAATACCGCAGTGATTAGTTGGTTTATTGCAGATGAATTGTCGAGATTATAAAGAATGGCTATATTTCTTTAAAAAAACCAACAGACGTTTGTATATTAAGGCTGGAACAGGTATTAACTTAACTACGCGGGTTCCCTCAGACTAGTTTGTAGTACTAATAGTAAACCCGTCTGACTAGTTAGTAATAACACTATATATTTATACAGGATATTAGTTTTAATCAGATATACGTTTGAAGCTTCAATTAATATAAACTGAGAAACTGGCAAAGCGTTGGACGGTAGAATGCACATCTTGATAGAACAATCGTATACATGTTTAAAATTATAGACATGCTGTCGTGTTTTTTTCAAAGTCAGAACGCCGAAGAACATCTCATGTACTAGTATCAGAGATCTCATTTGGATTCTATATGACTAGGTATTACGGAAGAACCTAATACATTTTGGAATACACACACGCAGACCGCCATTCACAGACTAAAACATCTTGATTGAACAGGCTCAAGGCGGTATATAAAGGTTAGGTTATACCAGGATAATCAAGGCGGATGTAGTGGAGACTCACTGACTGTCACGAGCCTTTTTCTGGGAGCATACATTACTCCATCAATGATGAGAATCTAGAAGCCAAAAAGCACTTAAGAGAACAATGCTCATGCATTCTGCATCTTTAAATATTGATCCAAACTCGGTTGTGTTAACCACTAATGGATAGATAATGTAATTTACAAATTGGCGGTTTCAAACAGGTTATAATCCTTAATGGGACGATTTTATTTTTCGCTTTTATACACACAATGCTGCTGAATATGCGATTTGACCGAAACCCTAATTCACAAAAGACTGTCTCAATCGGAGACTACCGGAGTTGCCGAGTTTACTAGAATCATTTGGTTTCTTTCAAGAGAAATAGGCATCGAACCATAAGAATATTTAACCATTTTGATATAATGGTAAAAATGTCATAAGATCCAGTTTCGAACGACGCGGCTGATATATTATAAGACTGATCATACATCGTGATTTATAGGTAGTAACAACGGTCAAGAACCGTTCATTCATAACATGGCATATTTAATGCAGGAGAAGGAACACTTCTGGTGTATTTTTTCGGCTCATGTACTACAAACTTCATTAAATGGTTTTGATCACGCATTAGTCAAGAAATATTATATATACGTTATATGCATTCTGATACGTGATCGATAGTGTTTTGGTGCAATACAAACATGTCACTTCAAGATTGTGTGGGCATATACTATTGCTGTTGTTTGTTTGTTTGTTAACCTGCTCTTGTTCGCCACATCAGATGAAAAGGGCAACATTCACAGTGCAAACAAAAACCAATAACTCGCAAAATAACTTAATAGTCAGCGATTAATGTCATCATAGATCATATTTTAACTGCAAATGACTTTACATCACCATAGACTAGATTTAAACAAACGGTATTTTTATATTCATATACCGGTTATTTGCTTTATATAACCATGGGCTTTACTTAACCAAACCGCTTTCTGTGTATATCATTACGGGCTTTAATAGGCAATAACAATTTTTTTCCACAATTAACTCAAATTATACAGAGGGTTGATCATCACCATGTTCTTTATTTATAAACACCTCTTCATATGAGCCGCGTTATGAGAAAACTGAGCTTACTGCACGTTCGTAAAGTGTCATCTCAGATTACCCTGTTCAGTTCGCACAGGCTTATCAGGGACGACACCATCCGCTTTCATGGAATTTTTCGTTCAAAGGATTCTCTTTTAAACGAAAACCAGTGTAGGTGACAAGTGGAATTGTCCGTCGTTCGTGAATGTATCGAGCTTTTATTACTACACAATACAGTCCCAGAAGAACGCTTTATTCTTTTTCTCCGATATATTTCATTATCCCCCGCCAAAGGCGGAGGTATATTGTTTTGGCGTTGTCCGTCCGTCCGTCTGTCCACCCATCCGTCCGTCCGGCACTTTTGTGTCCGGAGCCATATCTTGGGAGTGCTTTGGCGGATTTCATTGAAACTTGGTATGAGTATACATATATATGGATAAGGGGATGCACACCATCTGTTAATAACGGAGTTATGGCCCTTTGTATATATTCTGTGTCAATGCAGCATGTGGGGGTATACGTCACGTCTGTGACAAAGCTCTAGTTTGGCGGGGGATATCAATTCAACGAATTTGCTTGTTTCATTTATCTTTATTTGTGTTTTTTTCTTCTGTCTCGCGAGTGTTATTTTATTGTTTGAATAGTGTGCATACATCCTTTTGTTTTTTAATCTATGGAAATGTTTATGGAAATTGTCATTTCACTAAAGTGTGATCAAGTCCATTTACATTCGAAGATAATGATGTTATTCCATATTTAATAGAAAATCGTGCTCAAAATACGGACAGGAAAAGAATCCCTAAAATTTGAGCGTTCCATACAAGTTCAAGTACAA
>VMBQ01000013.1:152659-251047 GCA_007657795.1 Dreissena rostriformis | reverse complement strand
GGGGGGGGGGGGGGGGGGGGTGTTACTACGATCTCACGAGAAACGCGGCTGTGCTTCTCTCGAACAGATAACCCATGAGAAGTATTCCAACTTTATTGGACCTGGAAGAAAAGAAAATTGGAAGTTTCCCGAGAACTTAAAATCATTACGTCGAGCCCTTAAGACCACAGTGACAAGCGGGTTTATTGCAGATGTATTGTCGAGAAAACCTAGATTATTTGGTCGATGAGGAATTCAATAACTTAGACAATACAGTCGTATGTTATGTTTTGTTCAACGTGCAATTGTAATGTGCAGCTGATGAAAATGAATGAATATATATTAAAAAAACACAACCGTTTTTATGAAAGCACTGGAATAGGTATTAAACACCCCCGGAAACCCGATATGCTGTGAAAAGTTGGACGTGCTAGGAAAAGTTACCGATACATTTTGCGGAATTTCGGTAGGGTAAGTAAATCCATTTCTATAATTGTTTAAAGGCATTTTTTAATTAAAATATCTTTTGGTATATGCAAAGGAGGTATTATCATGTATGTTAGAAAAAACCTGGTTATTATTATTCAGGATTTATTTAAATATGGCTATTTGAAGTCGACGATGCAGGGATTTGTCCCCTATTTAGCACTTTATTTACAAATTTCTTTAAAGGTATGCCAGTGAAAAAGTTTTTGCACCAAAAAGATTTACTACCCTACCGAAATTCCGCAAAATGTATCACAAATTTTCCTAGCACGTCCAACTTTTCACAGCATATCGGGTTTCCGGGGGTGATAAAATAACTGTGCGGATTCTCACGTGGAACTCAGGCTAGATTTCAACCCGTTCGAAGTGTTAGTAATAATACTATATAGTGATACAGCATATTAGTTTTAATNTATATATATTATTCATTATAAACTGCATTGTGCAAAAATACCCAAAATCTGAGGGTAAATATATTATACATTATAAATTGTATTATGCAAAAATACCCCAAATCTGAGAGTTTATATATTATACATTATTGTTCGGTCGATGAGGAATCCAATAACTAAGGCAATACAGTAATATGTTATGTTTTGTTCAACGTGTAATTGTAACGTGCAGCCGATGAAAATGAATGACTATATTAAAAAAAAAATCAACCGTTTCTATGAAAGGACTGGAATAGGTATTAAACTTACTGTGCGGATTCTCATGTGGAACTAAGACTTGATTTTAACCCGTCCGAAGTGTTAGTAATAATACTATAAAGTGATACAGCACATTAGTTTTAATCATATAAGGTCGGCACAGAATGCAGTCGTGAAGACTCAGCGACGACCTGTAAATAAACTCTGACGAAAACGAAAAACGAATATCAGATATATAATTTAGATTTATATATTGAAGTAGCGTTGCGAAAGTATCGCATAAACTTCATTTACTGACTAAAACATCATCTTGCTTGAACCAGCTCAAGGCGGTATATCAAGGCTAGGTTATATCAGGTTAATTAAGGCGGATGTTATAGAGTCACAGACTGTCGCAAGTCTTTTTCTGGGAGCATCAATTACTCCATTAATGATGAAAATCTATAAGCAAAAAAAGCACTTAAGTAAAAAATGCTCATGCTTTCTGCATATTTAAATATTGATCCAGACTTGATTATGCTGGGCACTAATGGATAGATAATGTAATTTACAAATTGACTGTTTAAAAAAGTTTACAATCCTTAATGGGGAGGTTGTAGTTTTCAGTTTTATACTCGGCTATAACACAGTTGTGCTGAATAAGCGATTTGACCGAAGCCCTAATGTACGAAAGACTGTCCCGGTGGGACAACACCGGAGTGACCGAGATATTTAACTAGTCAGTTATTTTCGGTCAAGCAAAAAAGACATTAAACCATTATATTTAAGTGGAACCAGTTTGTTATGGTCAAAAGAAATAGAAATTGAAATATTGACATATTTTCGGATAGGCATATGCCAATAAGTGGTTGCCGAAAGTTTATATGAGCCGCGTCATTCAGCCATGGTTCATATGCTATAGGCGACCAGCGTAGTTCAAGACCAGTCTGGGCAGGAGCTACATTGTCCGCTATAAAATCAGTTTAGAACGACACGGCTGATATATTCTAAGACTGAACATTGTGGAAATATAACATTGCTGTTAACGAAAGAGAACTCAGAAATAACTTTATTTGTGGAAACCATAGAAATAGAATTGCTTGAATTTAATCGTCAGTTTCTTTGTTGCGCACTTGCACAGGCGAACTGACGTATCTTCGCCTAGTTACAGCCATTCCAGACGGCAATGGCCATGACACAACGGTTACTGACTACGTTATAACACCAGTATTGGTAATCTGATGTAGAATTGATATCCAGCGGTCGTGCTAAAATAGTAACCTGCACATGATCGTTCACATTAGATGAAAAGGGCAACATTCACAGTGCAAGAAAAAATTCCAAATAAATCGCAAAATAACTTAATATTCAGCGATTGATGTCATCATAGATCATATTTTTTTACTGCAAACGTCATTACATCACCTTAGACTAGATTTAAACAAACGGTAGTTCTTCATATTCGTAGTTGTACACATTGCTTTATATAATCACGCGCTTTTCTTATCCAAATTGCTTAACTGAGTTCATCAACGGGCTTAAATAGGAAAATTATAATAATTCCAAAGTTAACTTAACTTATACAGAGGGTTGATCATCACCATGTTCTTTATTTATAAACACCTCTTTATATGAGCCGCGTTGTGAGAAAACTGAGCTGAATGCACGTCAGTAAAGTGTCATCTGATATTACCCTGTGCAGTCTGCACAGGCTTATCCGGGACGACACTGTCCACTTTCACGGAATTTTTCGTTCAAAGGAGGGTCCATTTTAAACGAAAATTAGTGTAAGTGGAAAGTTGAATTGTCCGTCGTTTGTGAATGCATTGAGCTTGTATTACTACATAGGTACAGTCCCAGCGACCCGTAGGGTCAGTAGCTGGGCGATGGATTATTGCAATTNCGTAAGGGTCAGGCCGCCCGCCTGTATGTTTGATAATTGGACTTGAATATTTGACGAACTTGAAAACGTATGTAATGTATCTAATGAATTGGAATATTTTGTGGTCTTATTAAATACCAGAATAAAATCTCAATGAAAACTACATCGGTATTCTTGATGTTGTGTATGGGTTGTCATCTCACCGACTATGTTACAAAGCATACAAACCATAAGTACCACGAAACCAATATTATAGTAAGTCCATCAACATACTGACATACACACTACTTTGGTCATGCCTGTATTTTATAGGAATTCAATGCCTGCTTTCCAACTGTCAGATGTGGGTAATGCTTAATAGGGTAACGCCTATCTGCGTTCAGAAACTTTTCGAGAATCGCAGTTTTATCTTCCAACTGCGCACATCTCGGGCGAATCTCACCGTCTGACTCAATTAAACTCATGCCGTCCATTCATAACAATTTTCGGTTACGTAGCATTCTTCAGTTTTATGTCGAGGGTAAATAAAGTATACATTTTAAACTGCATTGTGCAAAAATACCCCAAATCTGAATGCATTAAAGATGCGTTCAATAATTATGTAACAAACGCAAAAAACGTTTCGCCGTAGTGTATGAATGTACGCAATTAGTTCCGTGTTTAAGTCAGAACGCGAACATGGGCGCCTTAGCAGTACTGCATTTTGTCTTGAAGATGTTCCAAAACTATAAACGCGGCAACGTAAATAAACAGAGTTCGGAATAGACACGATTAGCGGGGGTGTTACTACGTTCTGACGAGAAACACGTCTATGTTTCACTCAAACAGATAACATATGAGAAGTATTCCCAATTTTATTGGACCTGGAAAAAGAAAAGAAAATTGGATATTTCCCGAGAAATTGAAAACATTACGTCGAGCCCTTAATACCGCAGTGATTAGTTGGTTTATTGCAGATGAATTGTCGAGATTATAAAGAATGGCTATATTTCTTTAAAAAACCAACAGACGTTTGTATATTAAGGCTGGAACAGGTATTAACTTAACTGCGCGGGTTCCCTCGGACTAGTTTGTAGTACTAATAGTAAATCCGTCTGACTAGTTAGTAATAACACTATATATTTATACAGGATATTAGTTTTAATCAGATATACGTTTGAAGCTTCAATTAATATAAACTGAGAAACTGGCAAAGCGTTGGGCGGTAGAATGCACATCTTGATAGAACAATCTTATACATGTTTAAAATTATAGACATGCTGTCATGTTTTTTTCAAAGTCAGAACGCCGAAGAACATCTCATGTTCTAGTATCAGATATCTCATTTGGATTCTATATGACTAGGTATTACGGAAGAACCTAATACATTTTGAAATACACACACGCAGACCGCCATTCACAGCCTAAAACATCTTGATTGAACAGGCTCAATGCGGTATATAAAGGTTAGGTTATACCAGGATAATCAAGGCGAATGTAGTGGAGACTCACTGACTGTCACGAGCCTTTTTCTGGGAGCATACATTACTCCATCAATGATGAAAATCTAGAAGCCAAAAAAGCACTTAAGGGAACAATGCTCATGCATTCTGCATGTTTAAATATTGACCCAAACTCGGTTGTGTTAACCACTAATGGATAGATAATGTAATTTACAAATTGGCGGTTTCAAACAGGTTATAATCCTTTATGGGACGGTTTCATTTTTCGCTTTTATACACACAATGCTGCTGAATATGCGATTTGACCGAAACCCTAATTCACAAAACACTGTCTCAATCGGAGACTACCGGAGTTGCCGAGTTTACTAGAATCATTTGGTTTCTTTCAAGAGAAATAGGCATCGAACCATAAGAATATTTAACCATTTTGATATAATGGTAAAAATGTCATAAGATCCAGTTTCGAACAACGCGGCTGATATATTATAAGACTGATCATACATCGTGATTTATAGGTAGTAACAACGGTCAAGAACCGTTCATTCATAACATGGCCTATTAAATGCAGGTGTATTTTTTCGGCTCATGTTCTACAAACTTCATTAAATGGTTTTGATCACGCATTAGTCAAGAAATATAATATATACGTTATATGCATTCTGATACGTAATCGATAGTGTTTTGGTGCAATACAAACAAGTCACTTCAAGATTGTGTGGGCATATAATATTGCTGTTGTTTGTTTGTTTGTTAACCTGCTCTTGTTCGCCACATTAGATGAAAAGGGCAACATTCACAGTGCAAACAAAAACCAATAACTCGCAAAATAACTTAATAGTCAGCGATTAATGTCATCATAGGTCATATTTTAACTGCAAATGACTTAACATCACCATAGACTAGATTTAAACAAACGGTGTATATCATTACGGGCTTTAATAGGCAATAACAATTTTTTCCACAATTAACTCAAATTATACAGAGGGTTGATCATCACCATGATCTTTATTTATAAACACCTCTTTATATGAGCCGCGTTATGAGAAAACTGAGCTTAATGCACGTCAGTAAAGTGTCATCTCATATTACCCTGTTCAGTTCGCACAGGCTTATCAGGGACGACACCATCCGCTTTCATGGAATTTTTCGTTCAAAGGATTCTCTTTTAAACGAAAACCAGTGTAGGTGTCAAGTGGAATTGTCCGTCGTTCGTGAATGTATCGAGCTTTTATTACTACACAATACAGTCCCAGAAGAACGCTTTATTCTTTTTCTCCGATATATTTCATTATCCCCCCTCCAAAGGCGGAGGTATATTGTGTTGGCGTTGTCCGTCCGTCCGTCCGTCTGTCCACCCATCCGTTCGTCCGGCACTTTTGTGTCCGGAGCCATATCTTGGGATAGCTTTGGCGGATTTCATTGAAACTTGGTATGAGTATACATATATATGGATAAGGGGATGCACACCATATGTTAATAACGGAGTTATGGCCCTTTGTATAAATTCTGTGTCAATGCAGCATGTGGGGGTATATGTCACGTCTGTGACAAAGCTCTAGTTTTGCGGGGGATGTCAATTCAACGAATTTGCTTGTTTCATTTATTTTTATTTGTGTTTTTTTCTTCTGTCTCGCGAGTGTTATTTTATTGTTTGAATAGTGTGCATACATCCTTTTGTTTTTGAATCTATGTAAATGTTTATGGAAATTTTCATTTCACTTAAGTGTGATCAAGTCTATTTACATTCGAAGATAATGATGTTATTCCATATTTAATAGAAAATCGTGCTCAAAATACGGACAGGAAAAGAATCCCTAAATGTGAGCGTTCCATACAAGTTCATGTACAAGAGTCAAACATATGTTAATATTTTTTTTTTAAAGCTGCGTGGTCAACAAGGCTCGGCTGGAAAATCTTACTACGCATCTATATGAATCTGGGTCTTTATAGATCTGAGTATCTGGTGCAGTTTCCTCTTATATATATTTGAATTGTATAATACATGTATACTGTATTTTGGTGGAGTAGCAAATGCAATTACAGGTACCAGCAAATGTCACAGTTTACAATTCTATAAGGCATATAGAACTATACGTCATAAGTTATACTAAACGCTTTTATATCGAGAAGCAATTGTCACGCATAAAATCGTTTTACTTGTGCTAACGTTACATTAACTGTTAAATTGCACCCTTTGGTGCTTCGCAGCAATGGCTTTCTTGCTATCATATAACATGTACTAGAATCTGTCCACATGGGTCATTAGCCTTCTGGAAATGCTGTTAATAAAATGTGTCACTGCGAAGTACGGAAGGGTTAGTCTAACGTTATTCTTACTGAGCTCTTTTCAGACAAAGGACTATATGAGCCGCGTCATGCGGAAATGTGTCCAATGCCATATGCTGTCAGCGTAGCTTCAGACCAGTCTGCGTATTTACACAGGCTGGTCAGTAACTACCCGATAATGAGATCAGAATGTGTGTATTTCGAAGTTTTCGAGGTCATTCCGCACCTGTAACTTGCTTTATGTGAGGCTTTGGAGTGTGTTTCAGCACTCCTACGCAATTAACTTACTCGACTCGCGAAACGAAAGTTGGGACGAATTTTGAATTATAGCTGCTTGTTTGTTTTACGTGGTCTTGTGCATTGTGTGTTTATGGAAAGAGAACCGGAGCACCAGGAGGAGACCTCACCCCCTGTCCGGTATTGTGATCACCGACCAAACTCACCTGCTTCCGGGATTGGGATTGAACCTTGGTCGCCTTGGTTAGAAGCACATGTACCAGCTAGTTCTGGCTACCATAACTTTAAATGTCGCTTTTTTATGATTTTTGACTGGCGCGACTTTATACAGGTCTGTCAAGACTATATAAACTGTTCGCTGAAGTTTCTTTAGCTAGTACCAGCCAGTGCGCTAACCGGACAATAATGAGACAACACAATCTTAAGCGACTTTATAGCAAATATCGAAGCTACTGACCATACTGCGCGCATGAAACATATGGCATAAGACCCAGGACGAGGGGCATATGTCAGAAAGTAAGGTATTGTTAGTCGGGGAGGATGAGCATGTTCCACTTCGCCACATTTCCTAGTCCCAGTATGTAAAAGACACTAACACCGTGAACAAAAAATATTATTTGTCTGACACTAATTTTCGTGAAATTTCATGGGTACAACCACGACACAATCCATCGCTTTGCTAATTTACCATTTTTACCAATAATCTTTTATCTTTAAGCTTTTCAAAAGAAAACAAACCGTAAACTTATGGAACAACACACCTGGCGGTTCTTTTATCTATACACCTACTGTATATTGGCATAAAAAACACAGGGTTTTAGTTATGTGTGTTTTTTTTTANCTCACGAAAGTTGGGACGAATTTTGAATTATAGCTGCTTGTTTGTTTTACGTGGTCTTGTGCATTGTGTGTTTATGGAAAGAGGACCGGAGTACCAGGAGGAGACCTCACCCCCTGTCCGGTATTGTGATCACCGACCAAACTCACCTGCTTCCGGGATTGGGGTTGAACCTTGGTCGCCTTGGTTAGAAGCGCATGTACCAGCCAGTGCGCTAACCGGACAATAATGAGACAACACAATCTTAAGCGACTTTATAGCGAATATCGAAGCTACTGACTAGACTGCGCGCATGACACATATGACATAAGACCCAGGACGAGGGGCATATGTCAGAAAGTAAGGTATTGTTAGCCGGGGAGGATAAGCATGTTCCACTTCGCCACATTTCCTAGTCCCAGTATGTAAAAGACACTAACACCGTGAACAAAAAATATTATTTGTCGGACACTAATTTTCGTGTATTTTCATGGGTACAACCACGACACAATCCATCGCTTTGTAAGGCGTATAAGGACTAACACATTTAAAAACCTACAGTAGGCTACTCTCAAACACAAATCATTGCTAATTTACCATTTATACCAATAATCTAAGCTTTTCAAAAGGAAACAAACCGTAAACTTATGGAACAACACACCTGGCGGTTCTTTTATCTATACCCCTACTGTATATTGGCATAAAAAACACAGGGTTTTAGTTATGTGTGTGTTTTTTTACAACTCCAACACTCGTAACACTCATATAGCAACCAAAAAAACATGAACAACCAAGTGGATAGCTTGGATAGCTTAACCCTTTGCATGCTGGGAAATGTGTCGTCTGCTAAAATGTTGTCTGCTAAATTNTCTCTTTAAAGATCACGTTTTCGACGTAGGCCTACAGCAGTATGTCGAGCAGATGCAAATCACCACTATATTGTATTGAACTCTTCGTGCAGTTTTACATATTTTTCCAGTTATCTGACCTCCCCCATTACATGATGCTTTTAGTGATGCGTGTTTAATAACACGTTCTCAATGATTTATCAGGGCAGAAACTTAGTAAAAATTCCATCGTGGTATAATGTAGGTGAACATTATCTGCGATTAGCTAACACGCGGTTATAAAATAAATAAAGTGCGCTCAATAACCACCTTCATGCGAAAAATAGCATGTCGTCGTGTGTTCCTTATGTTCGTGTGGTGCTATTGAATCCAACAACCACTTTTTGTCACATGTCCATTATTACAATAAAATTCTCACTGAACAATTCTAGTTTAACTAGCGACATGGGCTCGATACACTTCTTTTGGGATGTATGTATCAAGACGAAAAGGAAAATTATCAAATATTTCTACATATCCAACCCTATATTAACGAATCAATGCGTGTTTCTATCAATCTGATACTGATTTAGTCAAGAGCGTTTCTGCCTCATGTTCATGACCTTGCATGAACAATCCTTCATCATCAAATTTCTCTTTCAACACTTCATTTTTATCTTTTATAGTTCTTATTTTTGGCATATCCAATATAAACAAGTCTTACAACACAACCATTTATTGCGTTAATATTATTGCAAGGAGAGAAACTATATTGGAATTACTTATTTCGTGTCAATCCTGTTCTTATAATGATTGAATTGTGCATGATTGATATACACTGTATTTGCCAAAAGACAACGTTTTCGACATAGGCCTACAGCAGTATGTGAATGTCGACATGAGCGGAGCAGATGAAAATCTCAACTATATTGTATTGAACCCTTCGCGCAGTTTCATATTTTTTTTTACAGTTGTCTTGCCGCCCCCGTTCCATGAAACTTATAGTGATGCGAGTTTTGTTACATTTTCTTAATGATTTATCAGGACGCTCATAAAAAAATGCGAAGAGAGATGTGTGTTTTAATATAACATTACAGATCACAACACAACAGATAATTAGTAACATATTTATACTCGTATTCATATTTCCTATATATTTGATATAAAAGTGAAACTATTGTCAAGCATTTAATTAAATACTAACGGTATTTAACGCATTGCAATTATTTGTAGCCCATATGTCCCCACTGTCGCTCCGTCGTACGGAAAATATACTATAAGTACCCCGAGGAATGGCAGGGTGCCTTTAAGCATATTTTCCATATCTGGGGAACATCGTAGTCAACTTAACAGTACCCGGGGTATTTTGTGAATATCTGCTCTTCCCTTCCTCTCCGGTTAAAATAGTGTGTTATATATTGGGTGGGAAAAGAAGGTACTACTAGAATTACGGAGAATATCAGAGAGAAATACGAAGAATGTACTACTAGAATTACAGAGAATATCAGAGAGAAATACGAAGGTGGATAATCCTCAAAACAACTGCCATCAATATCTTGTCAACGAGCAATGCTATACAATTATTGAAAATTAATTGTGTTTGTTTAGTTGGATTTTACGGAGAAACAAGGCGTAGAAAGGTTTTCATGACCAATCTCCACACAAGACATAGTTATGAAGAGGGGCCGTGGATCGAGCCTACATGTGATTACATGTAACAGGATATATTACATTGGATGGACACATTAAGATACCATATCTAAAATACCGGTACATCTCAGAAGCATGGAGTTTATTTGTTTCATAGATAATTGGAAGTGATATGTTGAAAATCACTCTTTAATACCACGTACTCTCGAGCAAGTACGTATAAAATTAGTACTACATGTATACAGAAGTTGTATAAAACAGGTAAATAAAAAGCATACAAACCACACATCAACATACAGACATACACATTACAATGGTCATGCCTGTATTTGATAGGAATTTAATGCCTGCTTTCCATCTCTCAGATGTGGGTTGTGTTTAATAGGGTCACACCTATCTGCGTTCAGAAACATTCCGAGGTTCTCAGTTTAATCTTCCAACTGCGCACATGTCGGGCGAATCTCACCGTCGAACTAAGTTTAAATTATTCCGTACATTCATTGCAATTTTCGGGTCTTGGAATACTCGAGTTATCTGTCGAGTGTTTCTATATAATGCACTATGAACTGCACCGTGAAAAAAATACACAAAATCTGTATGCAATAGAGATACGTGCAATAAGGGTGTAACATGCGTTTACAAAAGTGTATGAATGCACGTACGTATTTCCGTGTTTCAGTCAGCACACGAACATGGATGCCTTAGCAGTACTGCATTTTTCTTGAAGACGCTCCAAAATCTAGACGAGGCAACGTAAATAAACAGAGTTCGGGATAGACACGATTAGCGGGGGTGTTACTACGATCTGACGAGAAACACGGCTATGCTTCACTCAAGCAGATAACCTATGAAAAGTATGCCAATTTTATAGTAACTGGAGAAAATGAAAATTGGAAATTTCCTGAGAAATTGAAAACATTACACCGAGCCCTTAATACCGCAGTGACAAGTGCGTTTATTGCAGATGAATTGTCGAGAAACGCTTCATTATTCGGTCGATGCGGAATGTCAATAACGTAGACAAACCAGCGGTGTATTGTTTAACGTGCAACTGCAACGTGCAGCCGATAAAAATGAATAGCTCTTTTTTAAAACCCGTTTCTATATGAGCCTCGTTCTGGGAAAACTGGGCTTAATACATGTGCATAAAGTGTCGTCCTAGATTCGCCTGCTCAGTCAGTCTGTTTCCGCAGCAGTTTCTGAATGCACGTTACTGACTCCGTGTTTCAATCAGCACGCGAACATGGGTGCCTAAGCAGTACTGAATTTTTTTGCTTGAAGACTTTCCAAAACTATAGACGCGACAACGTAAATAAACATAGTTCGGGATAAAAACTATTAGTGGGGTGGGGGGGGGGGTGTTTCTACGATCTGATGAGAAACGCGGCTGTGCTTCACTCGAACAGATAACCCATGAGAAGTATTCCAACTTTATTGGACCTTGAAGAAAAGAAAATTGGAAGTTTCCCGAGAACTTGAAATTATTACGTCGAGCCCTTAAGACCACAGTGACAAGCGGGTTTATAGCAGATGAATTGTCGAGAAAAACTAGATTATTCGGTCGATGGGGAATTCAATAACTTAGACAATACAGTCGTATGTTATGTTTTGTTCAACGTGCAATTGTAATGTGCAGCTGATGAAAATGAATGAATATATATTTAAAAAAAACACAACCGTTTTTATGAAAGGACTGGAATAGGTATTAAACACCCCCGGAAACCCAATATGCTGTGAAAAGTTGGACGTGCTAGGAAAAGTTGCCGATACATTTTGCGGATTTCGGAAGGGTAAGTACATCCATTTCTATAATTGTTTAAAGGCATTTTTTAATTAAAATATCTTTTGGTATATGCAAAGGAGGTATTATCACGTATGTTAGAAAAAACCTGGTTATTATTATTCAGGATTTATTGAAATATGGCTATTTTGAAGTCAACGATGCAGGGATTTGTCCCCTTTTTAGCACTTTATTTACAAATTTCTTTAAAGGTATGCCTGTGAAAAAGTTTTGCACCGAAAAGATTTACTACCCTACCGAAATTCCCCAAAATGTATCACAATTTTCCTAGCACGTCCAACTTTTCACAGCATATCGGGTTTCCGGGGGTGTTCAAATAACTGTGCGGATTCTCACGTGGAACTCAGGCTAGATTTCAACCCGTTCGAAGTGTTAGTAATAATACTATATAGTGATACAGCATATTAGTTTTAATCATATCAGGTCGGCACCGAATGTAGTCGAGAAGACTCAGCGACGACATGTAAATAAACTCTGACGAAAAAAGAATATCAGATATATAATTTAGATTATATTGAAGTAGCGTTGCGAAAGTACCGCATTAACTTTATTTACTGACTAAAACATCATCTTGCTTGAACCTGCTCAAGGCGGTATATCAAGGCTAGGTTATATCAGGTTAATCAATGCGGATGTTATAGAGTCACAGACTGTCGCAAGTCTTTTTCTGGGAGCATCAATTACTCCATTAATGATGAAAATCTTTAAGCTCAAAAGCACTTAAGTAAAAAATGCTCATGCTTTCTGCATGTATAAATATTGATCCAAACTCGGTTATGCTGGGCACTAATGGATAGATAATGTAATTTACAAATTGGCAGTTTAAAACAGGTAATAACCCTAAACGGGGAGGTTGTAGTTTTCAGTTGTATACTCGGCTGTAACACAGTTGTGCTGAATAAGCGATTTCACCGAAGCCCTTATGCACACAAGACTGTCCCAGTGGGACAACACCGGAGTGACCAAGATTTTTAACTAGTCAGTTATTTTCGGTCAAGCGAAATAGACATGAAACCATTATATTTAAGTGGAACCAGTTTGTTATGGTCAAAATAAATAGACATTTAAATATTGACATATTTTCGGACAGGCATATGCCAATGAGTGGTTGCCGAAAGTGTATATGAGCCGCGTCATTCGGCGATGGTTCTTATGCTATAGGCGACCAGCGTAGTTCAAGACCAGTCTGGGCAGGAGCTACATTGTCCGCTATAAAATCAGTTTAGCACGACGCGGCTGATATATTCTAAGACTGAATATAAACTTAAAATCGAAGCAGGGCGATGGCACAATCCTGAAAAGACAAAGTATGAAAACAGAAAATGTAAACACTGTAACGTTCTCGAAGATGAGTTCCATTTCTTACTCGAATGAACAGTTTTTAATAGTCTTAGAAAACAATATATACGTAGATATTATTGGAATCGCACAAATATGATAAAATTTATCGAACTTTTACAAACTGACAACGATAAAACAATTAAAAATCTTGCAACATTTATTTTTAAAGCAGCTAAATTGAGAACTGAATTGTATTATCAATAGTTTCTCTCCACATATTAATGTCTAAGTGTTTTCATATCAATAAAAGTTATATGTTTTCACATTGTTAGAACATTCAAGTTTATTTTGAATATGATACGACTCTTCAATATGCATATTTTGTAATTGCCTTAATATATAAATGTTAAAAATATCTGTTTATTTTGAATATGAATGTCTTTAGAGTTGCCAATTCTTTCGTTATAAATTGTTAACTTATATTGCCTAAAATAGTATATGTTTATACCTGTATGTCATTGACCACTGCTTACTACATTGTATTATAAGTATGTATTATATATGTAACTCACGGGCTTAAAGCCTAATATATTCTGAAATAAAACCATGATTACATTGTGATTCGCATGTAGTAACAGCGGTCAAGAACCGTTCAATCATAACATAGCTTTTTGTTCAATTTTCGACTGATGCACTACATCATCATCCAATGGTGTTGATCTTGTATAGTACAGAAGTATACATACTTAATATGTTTTGATACGTCGATTGTGTTAAGATGCATTGCAATCAAGTCAGTAGAAGAATTGTTCCAATATAACAATGCTGTTAACGAAAGAGAACTCAGAAAGAACTTCATTTGTGGTAACCATCGAAATAGAACTGCTTGAATTTAATCGTCAGTTTCTTTGTTGCGCACTTGCACAGGCGCACTGACGTATCTTCGCCTAGTTACAACCATTCCAGACGCTGATGGCCTTGACACAACGGTTCCTACCTACGTTATAACACCAGTATTGGTAATCTGGTGTAGAATTGATATCCAGCGGTCGTGTTAAAATAGTTATCTGTTCATGTTCGTCACATAAGATGAAAAGGGCAACATTCACAGTGCAAAAACAAATTCCAATAAATCGCAAAATAAGTTAATAGTCAGGGATTAATGTCATCATAGATCATATTTTTACTGCAAACGTCTTTAGATCACCATAGACTAGATTGAAACAAACGGTATTTTTTTCATATTCGTAGTTATACAAATTGCTTTATATAATCACGCGCTTTACTTATCCAAATTGCTTAACTGAGTTCATCAACGGGCTTTAATAGGAAAATTATTCTTATTCCAAAGTTAACTTAACTTATACAGAGGGTTGATCATCACCATGATCTTTATTTATTAACAACTCTTTATATGAGCCGCGTTGTGAGCAAACTGAGCTTAATGCACGTCCGTAAAGTGTCATCTCATATTACCCTGTGCAGTCTGCACAGGCTTATCCGGGACGACACTTTCCGCTTTCATGGAATTTTTCGTTCATTTTAAACGAAAACCAGTGTATTTGGAAACTTGAATTGTCCGTCGTTCGTGAATGCATCGAGAATTTATTACTACATAAGTACAGTCCCAGCGATCCGGAGGGTCAGTAGCTGGGAGTTGGATTATTGCAAGAAGAATAAACAGTGGAAATGGAAAATGGAAAATAATCATTCGCCATCGTGCCAAGTAATCATAATCATCAATTCTGTGGAACACTCCAATATGCATACAAGTGGTTTATAGTTATAAGCTTTTGAAATGATTACCTAACCAACAAGATTGGAATGGTAATAAACACAGGTTAAATAAATAGTTGTGCAGAATGTTTATTTTCATGACATTTGTGAATTATAGTTATTACTTCACACCAATTGTGTTTTGCTAGATTGCACCGTAAGTATGTTTCCTGGGTAGAACCAGTACGTTGTGTCTTAAGAGAAAGCTTGAGAACATCATGACATGTGTGAATTATAATTATTAGTTCACACCATTTTGTTTTGCTGGATTGCACCGTAAGTCTGTTTCCTGGGTAGAACCAGTACTTTGTGTCTGAAAAGAAAACTTGAGAAGGATCTCTAGGTGGGGATCAAACTCAATCCTTCTAATAGCAAGGTGGGCACCATATCAAATATGCCACGCTACCTTAACCAATTCCAATTTATGAGCATAATGCAGTATGTGGTTAACTTGCAGGTGGGAATATTGCCTTTTTATTGCTATTACTTCGAAATACAGCAACTAATAAAGTTCAACATAATGTCATCATTATTGTTGAAACAAAATGACATTTTCTTTAAACTCACGTCATGCAATACTTAAATAATTACTCTGTTTATTATTGTTATAGATTCTTTATTAATGTATACATTATTCATGATAATTTTGATGCATCTTACATTTAATTATAAAAAAATATATTTTCACCATATCAGTAAGTAACAAACAAATCATATATTTTTAAAGTTAATGTGCACAAAACTATTGCAATTTATCTCGATTGTTTCTGACCTGTCGAATACTACTGTGATAGTATTATCTTGCTGGAAAGCATACATCTATTTATTTGACTAACATTGACTCATGGTTGATCAAAACATACTATAACATATATTGTTTATAAAACCAGTAATAACAGTCTGGATAATTTTTTTTTGTCGAGTCGCCTTCTATCCTATCCATGGCCCTGATCGCTTCCACCAGATCTACAAAAAGGCTGACTCTGCTTCCCGAGAGTGGCTGACGTTGCGGTGATGACGTAAGGGCCTGGCAAAATACTCTTAGGCGGCTGGATGTTCCCTGGTATCTTTCTGTAGCATACTTCAACAGGGGAAGACTAGTTACTCGAACATTTTTCCGTACTGGTTTCAACGAGGGATTGGTATTTTGTGAGTTTCTGCTAGGGCCTTCTTTTTAGGGCAAAATAATATATTTCATATTGGGTTGAAACCGAATGTACTTCTAGCTAGTATAACAGAGACGTTCAGAGTGAAATACGAGGAATCTTCATCCTCGAAACAAAACTGTCAAACTGCCATCAATGTCTCGTCAAATGAGAAAAACTATCAGCTATCAGAATTATTGAAAACTGAAAGTATTTGTTCAGTCGTTTTTTTCGGAGAAGGGAGAGAATAGTCGTAGAAAGGATTTCATGACCAATCGAAACACAAGTAATATAGCAGGGTAGTGAATCAACCCTACAAGTATATGTGTATTAAACTGAAATGGCAAATTACGATACCATATCTCAAACACACATCCGGAGCATGGATTTGTATTTGTTTCACAGATTGAAAACAATGACCCGTTGAACATCACTATGAATCTTTCCTGGCTGAGGGTTGAGTTACCTCTACAATGCAATATAATCCCGAGCAAGTATTAATAAAAGCATGGCTATAAAGCTGTTATATAAAACTGGTTAAAAAAACATACACACCACACGTACCAACAAACAAACATTGTATGAATTTAATCAATATATTGGCATAAACATTAAACTGGTCATGCTGGTATTTTATAGGAATTCAATGTCTGCTTTCCAACTGGCAGATGTGGTTCGTGTTTNTTGATTCGTGATAATAGCAGGTAATCTGAAGTATTGTAAGCCTTCCTCTCGGTCTGCTTTGTTTGAGCAACCATAAACTCCACACTTTAACACCATTATTGTCAAATTTGACAGTTGAATTGGTTAAAGAACGCGTTAAATCGATAGCCTCTGTGTACTTTGTTAAGTGCAAACGGTGCGAGGGTAAAATGACCTAGCCTCCAGCGGTTGCAGCGATTGGCTGATTACGTAATCTGAAATACCTCTATTGAAAGTATGCCGTACATTCATACAACTATTCGTTTCATCGGCATTCTCGAGTTTTATGTCGAGTGTTGATGTATTGTAGATAATAAACTGCCTTGTTCTAAAATACACCAAAAAAAAACTGTACGAAATAAAGATACGTTCAATTAGGGTGTAACAAATGCAGAAAACATGTTGCAGTAGTTTCTGCATGCACGTAATCAAATCCGTGTTTCTATCAGCGCGCGAACATGGGCGCCTTAGCAGAACTTACCTTTTTCTTGAAGGCGTGCCGAACTTGAGACGTTAATAAACAGAGATCAAAATAGACACGATAAGCGGGGGTGTTACTACGATCTGACGAGAAACACGGCTATGCTTCACTCAAACAGATAACCTACGAGAAATAGTCCCAATTTTATTGGACCTGGAAGAAAAGTAAATTGGAAATTTCCCGAGAAATTGACAACATTACGTCGAGCCCTTAAGACCACAGTGACGAGTGGGTTTATTGCAGATGAATTGTCGAGGAACGCTTTATTAGTCGGTCGATGCGGAAATTTAATAACTTAGACAGTACAGTGGTATATTATGTATTGTTGCACGTAAAATTGCAACGTGCAGACGATTATAATAAATGATTATATTTTCCTAAAACCCGTTTTTTATTTGAGTTGGATCAGGCATTAAAATTATCTGCGGGTTTCCACGTTGAATTCAGATTCGTTTTTAACCCGTCCGAAGTGTTTGTAATATTACTAAATATTGATACAAGATATTAGTTTTAATAAGATATACTTTCCGAACTTCAATGATTATAAACTGAGAAACTGGAAAAGCGTTGGTTGCTTATAGGAAGTATGCACATCTTGATAGAACGTATTTAAAATTATAGACATCATGACGTTTGTTTTTGTCAAAGTCAGGACGCCGAAGAACATCAGATATCAGATATATAATGTAGATTCTATGTAACTAGCAGTGCACCTCATAAACCACAGTTTTCGCACACACAGAGAGACCGCTATGTACTGACTTAAACATCATCTTGCTTGAAGCAGCTCAAGGCGGTATATCAAGGCTAGGTTATATCAGGTTAATCAAGGCGGATGTTGTCGACACCAGAGTCACAGACTGTCGAACTGTCGAGCATCAATTACTCCATTAATGATGAAAATCTAGAAGCCAAAAAGCACTTAAGCGAAAAATGCTCATGCATTCTGCATGTTTAAATATTGATCCAAACTCGTTGTGTTGTGGGACGCTTTTAGTTTTCGGTTTTACACCTGCCTATCACACAATTCTGCTGCATACGCGATTTGACCGAAACCCTTATCCACAAAGACTGTTCCAGTGGGACAACAATTGAGTGGCCGAGAAATTTAACTATAGTCAGTTGGTTTCGGTCACGAGAAATAGACATTGAATAATAATATTTATCTGGAACCAGTTTGTTATTGTCAAAAGAAATATACATTGACAGATTGCCATATTTTCAGATGAGCATAAGCCTCTGATTGAATGATTGACGAAAGTGGATATGAGCCGAGTCATGCGAAAATGGGTCTGTCTGGTCTGTAGATGATATCAGTTTGGGAATTGAATTAAATCAGAGGAAAATCTACAATCACTGTTAAAGTTCAGATTTTATTGGCAAATCTTTAAAGTTTCCTTTGGCAAATAAAATTTGTTAATAATTTAAGCCAGGTCACATGTTAACACATTTTTTGTGCTGACTTGTCCCCAGGGATAGCAAGCTGGAATTCAAAAGCAGCAGAGTGCAGTGCCTTGCTATTTTGCTCACGAGCGTTCCCTTGAATTATACCGGTAATTTTCATTATACAATACAGAAGGGGCACATACATTATTTTATTTCTCAATATAACACAATATTCATACAAATAATAAAATGTAATGATAAATCATATGAACACAAATTACATATAATATTATGTTGCAGATGTCATCATAGTGTCACATTTAAAGAGAAAATTATTATTAAAGAGTATTATTATTTGTTAATTAAACTGTTACTACTAGGTGATTTTCTGTACTCATAAAGTTCAATATAATGTAAGCATTATTGTTTAAGTTCAAGGAAACGAAATGACATGTTCTTTTAAATCTCGATCGTTTGGGAGTTTTCGAATACTACTGTGATATTATTTTTTTTTGCTGCAATTCATAGCTCTAGTTATTTAACAATATTGTTTGATCGTATATCAAATCATTGTTTAACATACGTTTAAAATCAGTAATACAATATTTATGTTTCTATTACATCATTTAGGGTGTTATTGTAAGACACAGAAGACTGAGAAGCTGAACACAGTATGCAATTGTCAGAGTAACAATTTTGGATAATCAAAGTTTGCATTATTTGTTTAAATATATTATAAAACAAAACAAAACAAAACAGTACAGAACATAGTATTATTAACATAATCATATTCATATTCGTAGTTCGTATATATTCTATTTAAAAGTGAAAATATTGTCAAACCTTGAGTTCTATAGTAACAATATGAAACGTATTTCAGTTATTTATATCACGATTAGCATGTTATATTTAAGGGGTAAAAAACTACTTTTCTGTTCCATAATTGTATAACCTCAGTGTCTTGCACAGATGAGAGTCAGACAGGAAGCAATATTCCTGCACTAATATAACAAATAAAATGGAAACACGTTTCTTAGCAGCAAATAATTAAATGATGAAATCATGCAAGATTTTAATATTGTTCGCCTAACAAATTAATATAAAATATCACATAATTATTTAAATTAAACAATAATCTAGATAACGCTTCGAGATCGGCACTTCGTTTGGAATGCATCACTCTGTCCCGTGTATCGTTAGCCCCGGTCAAATGCTGCACCCATCTCAATAGTCCGGTAAGGCCAATATTCATTGGGCGTTCGGCGCCACCCACAACACCGACCAGAGTAATCAAGCTCAAGCCCAGAGATGGCAGGCTCCTGCGATCACTGCTTCTAGTTAGACTGTTTTTAGTCCATGAAAGTAAATCGAAAACACTTCAAAGAATATACAGATAAACACAAATCCTTTCTTCCTGTTTTGTATTACCAAGTTATATTTACGTAGAACAGCTTTCAGTCTCGAGAAAGCTATGAATGGCAAACATTGTATACACAGAACAAAAAAGAGCAAATCATACAAAGAAATATTATTGTTATGAATTTTATTTTTGAGCGCGTTCTGTGAAAACCACGCGGCTCATGTACTTTTGATGGTTTTTGCATCTGACATAAACGACTGCACCAGTTTGCATATTCATCTTCTTAAGTAGGAGTTGCATTATTGTTTGTCGGGTCGCCTTCTATCCATGGCCCTGCTAGCTTCCATCAGATCTACAAAGAAGCTCACTCCTGCATCCTTCTAGGATACTATTTTACAGGGGATGACTAGGTACAGGTTTTCACGAGGAACTGGTATTATGAAAGTCTCTGCTTTCCTATTCTTCTAATGGTAAAATGATATATTACCGGTATATATCGATTGGGCAACGAATGTATTACTAGTATAACGGAAATTTTAAGAGTGAACATTGTGGGCGATTAATCCTCCACACAAAACTTTCCAACCGCCATCAAAGTCTTTTCAATAGAGAAAATTGAAAATTAATTGTGTTTGTTTAGAAACTTAAGTTTCATTTTTCGGAGACGGGGAAGAATATTCGCACAAAGGATTTCATGACCAATCACCACACACGTTATGTAGCCGGGTCGTAAATCGAACCTACATGTGTATACGTGCTACAGAAAATACATTTAATGACAAATTAAGATAGCATATCTAAAATACACCTTAGAAGCATGGACTTGTATTTGTTATACAGATTATTAGAAGTGACCTTTTGAACATTACTCTGTATCTTTCCTGAGCCTTGAGTTACCTCTACAAAACAATGCACTCTCGAGCAAGATCAAATAAAAGTATAACTACACAACTGTTGTATAAAACTGGTAAAAGAAACGCTGTAACGTAACGGGCAAATATCTATAATAAGAATTTGAAATAAGTGGGATAGTATCAGATGTTTATCAGGGGAAAATGTAGCAATATGAAACTTCACTCAACAAAGCCGTTAAGGTTGCTATACACAGCGAAATTATGGGTCCTTACATTCATTAATGAATAGTTTATGAAACATTACAAAGTTGCCCTTGAGAAAAGTAGTCACAAATGTTTGGGTTTAGTTGGATTAAGTGACCGAATTAAATTCAATAATGAAATGCTAAAACCACCTGTTTAGCAATTGAGAAATTGACATTGGTTGGGTGGGTAAGTTTTAACTTCATGAACATTTGTATTTAATCATATGGCTATACTTATAACAGGTCAGTATACATCTGTTGTGGATCACAGAGTATTATTTAGAAGCAACGTAGGTTTTTGCTTTTTATATATACAAAGGGCCATATTTTATGTACTTTATCAGTTCAGCTCGTATTCAGCTAGGATAGACATCGGATTCTTTTACTTGTGAATCGCTGAGCAGGACGGAAGGGTCAGGCCGCCTGCCTGTATGTTTGATTATTGGACTTGAATATTTGACGAACTTGAAAACTTATGGAATGTATCTTATGAATTGGAATATTTTGTGGACTTATTAAATACCAGAATAAAATCTCAATGAAAACTACATCGGTGTTCTTGATGTTGTGTATGGGTTGTCATCTCACCGACTATGTTACAAAGCATACAAACCATAAGTACCACGAAACCAATATTATAGTAAGTCCATCAACATACTGACATACACACTACTTTGGTCATGCCTGTATTTTATAGGAATTCAATGCGTGCTTTGCGCCCCACTGTTAGACGTGGGTTGCGTTAAATAGGTCACGCCTATCTGCGTTCAGAAACATTCCCATAATCTCAGTTTTTTCTTCCAACTGCGCACATCTTAGGCGAATCTCACCGTCTGACTCAGTTAAAATCGTACCGTCCATTCGTTCAAATTTTCGGTTCCGTAGCATTCTTGAGTTTTATGTCGAGGGTAAATATAGTATACATTATAAACTGCATTGTGAAAAAATACCCCAAATCTGCACGCATTAAAGATGCGTGCAATTATGATGTAACAATCGAAGAAAACGTTTCGCAGTAGTGTATGAATGCGCGTAATAAGTTCCGTGTTTTAGTCAGAACGCGAACATGGGCGCCTTTACAGTAATGCATTTTTCTTGAATACGTTCCAAAATTATAGACGGGACAACGTAAATAAACATAGTTCGGAATAGACACGATTAGCGGGGGTTTTACTACGATCTGAGAAGAAACACGGCTATGCTTTCACGGCCGGTAATGACGGGCGCCACCTCTTTTTTGCGATGTATAAATAAATGAGCCAATGCTACTTCCGAGGTGGCGCTAATGACCGGATGTTTTGAATGTTCAATGATAATTCTTCAGAGTGAGTAGGTTTTATATGTTTTTTCAACATATTTCGCATTATTTTAAAAATCGGGCAGTGCAGTGCGATTCAGCGAAGATTAATTCAAACATACAATCACAACCCATTTGTAAACGTGAGGACCTTTATAAGTTGTGACATGGTTGTGTTTTTGAAAGCAAATCGATCTATTTTGCCTGTGTGACGAGATGATTTCCACTCGATTTATTCGCTAACGACATAAAAAGATTGCGTTCAACATATGCTAATTGCTGCATGTACAAACACATTGGCTGTTTGTAGATCTACTAGATAATAATGTATTTTTCCAAAAGAGATGGAGCCATTGCCAAGGAGGTGGCGCTAATGACAGAGGGTGGCTCCAATGCACGATATACGAATCATCACATGACTTACATTTGATAGATAATTCCTTTTTCATATTTTTTTTAGTTTTCAACGTAAATACGTAAACCCAAATCTATACAGAACCTCATATACACATTCTATATATAAACAAAAAAAAACAAGATGTAAATCTGTGAATATAACCAACTCAATTAAGAATTCAGCGACCCGAATAAAACATTTTTTACGACATAATAATATGTAATACTCAATAAATCCAATAACTAAATTCTCAACATTCTCAAAATATTTTTTCAACAAATGTGTTTAAACAGTAAGATAATTCAAGAAATTATTAAAAGATGTTACTTCTGCATGCAACGATGAGTTGTGTCCCCTAATCCAAATGCTTAATTCGCGAAAAAGCAAAGATCAACGAATCTTAATTAGGCTATAATATGTCGTTTGTTCGCACTAACGTCTCCACAAAATGAGAATAGCTCGGCCTTCATCGTAAACCTTTTTTTTTAGATTAAACTAAAGTTACGTTCCAGTTTTACAGTATATGCAATGACAGAAATCTTCAAAATCTCTTTGCAACACATGTTTTTTCATAGTTATGTAGACTTTACTTTTTCGATTATATCTCATTATGATCGAATTTAGAAAAAAAAATCTAACACTCCACCTGGAATACCACACAAAAAGTGTATGGTCGGCGCCGAAAATTAAAATAGCTGCAAATGTGCATTGGCGCCACCTCCTGTCATAAGCGCCACCTCCTTGGCATTGGCTCCATCTCGTTTGGAAGAATGCAAAATTATCTGTTAGATCGACACGAAGCCAATGTGTTATGCATGCATCAGCGTGTACATGATCAAAGCAACGGTTTGATGTGGTTAGCGATTTCATTGGGTGGAAATTTGCTCGTCACAAAGGCAAAATACATCGATTTTCTTTAAAAACTTCACCATGCCACACCTTTTAGAGGTCAAAACGTTTTCAAATGGGTTGTTATTATATGTTTCTGTACATGTTTGATAAATATATCAACGTTGAATCGCACTAAATTGTCCGATTTGTAAAATAATGTGAAATATGTTGAAAAAAACATATAAAACCTACTCACCCTGTATAATTATCCGTGAAATTTCAAAACATCCGGTCCTTAGCGCCACCTCGGAAGTAACATTAGCTCATTTATTTTAATTCATCGCAAAGAAGAGGTGGCGCTCGTGATTACCGGCCGTTTGCTTTACTCAAACAGATAACATGTGAGAAGTATTCCCAATTTTATTGGGCCTGGACCAAAAAGAAAATTGGATATTTCCCGAGAAATTGAAAACATTACGTCGAGCCCTTAATACCGCAGTGGCGAGTGGGTTTATTGCAGATGAATTGTCGAAAAAAAAAACGCTTCATTATTCGGTCGATACGGAATGTCAATAACTTAGACAATACAGTGGTTTGTATTTGTTTGTTTTACGTTCTATTGCAACGTGCTGAGGATTAAAAACAAAACAAAAAAACAAACAGAATTTGGAAATTAAATCTGGAACAGGTTTCAACTTTACTGCGAGGGTTCCCTCAGACGAGTTTTAAACCGTCTGACTAATTAGTAATAATACTATTTATTTATGCAGGATATTAGTTTTAATCAGATATACTTTCGAAGCTTCAATTAATATAAACTGAGAAACAAGCAAGACGTTGGTTGGTTATAGGTAGAATGCACATCTCTATAGAACAATCTAATGCATGTTTAAAATTATAGACATGCTCATGTACTAGTATCAGATATCTAATTTGGATTCTATATGACTAGGCATTGCGGAAGAACCTAATACATTTTGGAATACACACACGCAGACCGCCATTCACAGACTAAAACATCTTGCTCAAAGCGGCTCAAGGCGGTATATAAAGGTTAGGTTATACCAGGATAATCAAGGCGGATGTAGTGGAGACTCACTGACTGTCACGAGCCTTTTTTCTGGGAGCATCAATTACTCCATTAATGGCGAAAATCTAGAAGCCAAAAAGCACTTAAGTGAAAAATGCTCATGCATTCTGCATGTTTAAATATTGATCCAACTCGGTTGTGTTGGGCACTAATGGATAGATAATGTAATTCACAAATTGACTGTTTCAAACAGGTAATAATCCTTAATGGGACGGTTTCAGTTTTCGGTTTTATACACACAATGCTGTTGAAAATACGATTTGACCGAACCCTAATGCACAAAAGACTGTCTCAATCGGAGACTACCGGAGTTGCCGAGATATTTAACTAGAATAATTTGGTTTCTGTCACGAGAAATAGGCATCGAACCATAATAATATTTGACCATTTTGATATAATGGTAAAACTAATATGTCATAAGATCCAGTCTAGAACGATGCAGCTGATATATTATTAGACTGATCATACATCGTGATTCATAGCAAGTAACAACGGTCAAGAACCGTTCATTCATAACATGGCCTATTAAATTCAGGAGAAGGAGCACTTCTTGTGTAATTTTTTGACTCATGTTATACAAACTTCAAAACATGGTTTTGATCACGCATTAGTCAGGAAATATAATATATACGTTATATGCATTCTGATGCGTGATCGATAGTGTTTTGGTGCAATACAAGCAAGTCATTTCAAGATTGTGTGGACATTAATAGTGCTGTTGTTTGTTTGAAAACCTGCTCTTGTTCGTCACATAAGATGAAAACATTCACAATGCACACAAAAACCAATAACTCGCAATATAAGTTAATATCCAGCGATTAATGTCATCATAGATCATATTTTAACTGCAAATGACTTAACATCACCATAGACTAGATTTAAACAAAGGGTATTTTCATATTCGTATACCGGTAATTTGCTTTTTATAATCATGGGCTTTACTTATCAAAAATGCTTTACTGTGTATATCATCACGGGCTTTAATAGGCAATTACAATTATTCCACGACAGCATCCGCTTTCATGGAATTTTTCATTCAAAGGATTCTCTTTTAAACGAAAACCAGCGTAGGTGACAAGTGGAATTGTCCGTCGTTCTTAAATGTATCGAGCTTTTATTACTACATAAATACAGTCCCAGAAGAACGCTGTATTCTTTTTCTCCGATAACTTTAAATAAAAATATAATAAATATACATATTTTTTATTATCCCCCGCCAAAGGCGGATGTATACTGTTTTGGCGTTTTCCGTCCGTCCGGCACTTTTGTGTCCGGAGCCATATCTTGGAAGTGCTTTGGCGGATTTCATTTAAACTTGGTATGAGTATATATATATATATGGATGAATAAGCGGATGTACACCATCTGTTAATAACGGAGTTATGGCCCTTTGTATATATTCTGTGTCAGTGCAGCATGTGGGGGTATGCGTCACGTCTGTGACAAAGCTCTAGTTTGGCCAGAGATATCAGTTCAACGAATTTGCTTGTTTCATTTATTTTTATTTGTGTTTTTTTAACTTTTTTTCTTCTGTCTCGCGAGTGTTATGTTATTGTTTGAATAGTGTGCATACATCCTTATTTTTTGAATCTATGTAAATGTTTATGGAAATTGTCATTTCACTAAAGTGTGATCAAGTCCATTTACCTTCGAAGATAATGATGTTATTCCGTATTCAATAGAAAATCGTGCTCAAAATACGGATTGATAAGAATCCCTAAAATGTGAGCGTTCCATACAAGTTCAAGTACAAGAGTCAAACATATGTTAATAAATATTTGTTTGTTAAGCTGCGTGGTCAACAAGGTTCGGCTGGAAAATCGTTGAACGCATCTAGCTAAATCTGGGTCTTTATAGATCTGAGTATCTGATGCAGATTTCCTCCAATATATATATATATTTGAATTGTATAATACATGAAGAGTGTATTTTGGTGGCGTAGCAAATGCAATTACCGGTACCAGCAAATGTCACAGTCACCATTTACAATTCTATAAGGCATATAGAACTATAAATCATATACTTCACGCTTTTATGTCGAGAAGCAATTGTCACGCTAATATCGTTTTACTTGTGCTAACGTTATATTAACTGTTAAATTGCGCCCGTTGGTGCTTCGCAGCAATGGCTTTCTTGCATCACATAACATGTACTAGAATCTGTCCACATGGGTCGTTAGCCTTCTGGAAATGCTGTACATAAAATGTGTCACTATTAAGTTCGGAAAGGTTAGTCTGACATGACACTAACTGAGCTCTTTTCAAACCGAGGACTACATGAGCCGTGTCATGCGAAAATGGGTCCTATGTTATATGCTTTAAGCGTAGCTTCAGACCAGCCTGCGTATTTACACAGGCTGGTCAGGAACAACCCTGTCCGATAATGAGACCAGTATGTGTGTTTTTCGAAGTTTTCGAGGTCATTCCGCGCCTGTGACTGCTTTATGTGAGGCTTCGGAGTGTGTTCCTGCACTCCTACGCAATAAACTTACTAGACTCACGAAACGAAAGTCGAGACGAATTTTGAATTATAGCTGCAATTTCCAGCTATGTTTTGTTGTTTGTTTGGTGTGGTATTGTACTATGTTTGTGTTTTTTGTTGTTGTTGGGGGAGCGGAGTTCTTGAAGGAAACCCCACCTGTCCGGCATGGTGACCACCGACCAAGCGCTTGTACCAGACAGTGCAATAACCGGACAATGAAACGACGAAACCTTAAGCGACTTTATGGCGGACAACGAAGCTGCTGGTCAGACTAAGTGCATGCCACATAAGGCATATGACCCATTTTCACAAGACGCGGGTCATATGACAATATTTTCAGAAAGTAAGGTATTGTGAGGTTATTGAGTATGTTCGGTGAGGATGAGCATGTTCCACTTTGCCACGTTTCCTAGTCCCAATATGTAGAAGACACTAAGACCGCGAACAAAATATTGGTCGGATACTAATTTTCGTGGATTTCTTGGGTAGACTCACGACAAAATCCATTGCTTTGTAATGCCTATTTGGAGCAACACATTTAAAACACTGCATTATGCTACTCGCGGACTGATTAATTTACAATTGTTAACACACATCTTTAAGCCATTCAAAAGAAAACATACAGTAGAAATCTTCACAACACATCTGAAGGTTCTTTTATCAATACACCTTCGTGCAGTTTTATATATTTGTTCCACTTATCTAACCGCCCCGATTCCAAGATGCTTTTAGTGATGCGTGCTTGATAACACTTTCTTAATAATGTATCAGGACGGAAGTTTAGTTCAAACTCCATCGTGATATTATGCAGGTTAACATTATCTTCTATTAACTAACACGCGGTTTTGAAATAAATCAAGTGCCCTCAATGAACACCTTTATGCGAAAAATATCATTTTGTCGGCTCTTTGTTCGTATGGTGCTATTGAATGTAATAACCATAGTTTTCACATGTCCGTATTATGATATAATTCTCACTGAATTAAATAACAACATTTCCAGTATAACTAGTGCTGTGGGCCTCGATACGCTTCTTTGTGGATGTAGGTATCAATAAGTATATCTTTAAAAAAAAAAAAAACACTTTTAATATACTTTGTAACATAGGTGCACCAACCTTAAAGCAACATACTCTTTTTGCACGTTTTTTTCTTGTTTTTTTTTTCTCTCACCCATATCTTTATGTACTTGTGTAATGCAATTCCTGTTTAAAATTGACACTATTATAAAAAAAATTGTTTACACCAACCATCGTATTTAAAGATGCTATGTACCATAAGTTATATCAAACAAATGTTAAACATATATACTCAGTTTGTGTATTTTAAATATATTATGTTATATGCAAAATGTGTACTATGTTTACGTTGGAAATAAAACATGGAATAACAAAAAAGGCAACTTGACGAAAAGGAAAATTTCTCAAATATGTCTACATGTCAAACCATATATAAACGAATCAGTGCGTTTTTCCAACAATCTGATACTGATCCAGTTACGTGTTGTTGCTGCCTCATGTTCTAGTCCTTGCATGAACAATCCTTCATCCTCAAATCGCTCTTTCAACACTTTTCATTTTTATCACTCAGGTTCCTATTTTTTTTTTGCATTTCCCATGTAAACAAGTCTTAAAACACACCAATGTATTGCTTACATATTATTGCGATTAGAGAAACTATGTAAGAATTACTAATTTCGTTTCAGACCTTTTCTAATACTGATTGTATTGTGCATGATTGTTAAACACTGTATTTGCCCAAAGCAATCGTCATATTTAAACTAAAAAAACACATTTTCGACATAGGCCTAAAGCAGTTTGGGAATGGTGACATAAGTCGAGCAGATGCAAATCACCACTATATTGTATCAAACCCTACGTGCAGTTTTTCCAGTTATCCTACCGACCCCGTTCCATACAACTTATAGAAATGCGTGTTTGATAACGATTTCTTAATGATTTATCAGGACGCCCATGACAAAATGCGAAGAGGGATGTGTGTTTTATTTTAACATTACAGATCACAACAGAACAGAACATATAGAAAAGTAAACAGCATATGTTAAAATGCATAAACGAGGTAAGTCGCAAACTCGACACATTTTTTTAACAATATCTTGGCAGCATTCTGGACAACCATAGAGGAACAGATGCAGATGTCAGAATCCGCAACGGTAAAGTACTAGCAGCCTCCCTTCAACCGAAGAATATCGGGGGATCCAGCGCAATTGGAATCACCACCAATGTTAGGCTCTTCAATATCAGTGTGAAGCAAATACTATAATATGGAGCAGAGACCACTGTCACCACCATAAAGAAAATACAGGTCTTCATCAACACGTGCCTCAGGAAGATCATCAAGATCCGCTGGCCAGATAAGATCTGCAACGAAGATTTCTGGACAAGAACAAAGCAGCAAGAAGACATCCTTCAGAGACGTTGGCGATTGATAGGCAACACCATTCGCAAGCCTGCATCAAATACGACAAGGAATTCTTTCACCTGGAACCCCAAAGGGAAAATAAAGAGAGGGCGGAATAAAAACACCTGGCGCCGCGACATGGGTGCAGATGCTTAGCAGATGGGCAAGACGTGGGGCAGCTGAAGAGACTTGCCCGGAACCGATTGTCTGACGAAATATGGTTGGCGGCCCATGTTCCAGACGGAATCACTGGCGAAGATGAGATGATAGTCTTAGCTCTATGAGAATTAAGTTAACTTTATACTACACAAAACAGTCGTTTCAATTATCAGTAAATGAAAATGAATCAGAATTT
Organism: Dreissena rostriformis; assembly: GCA_007657795.1. Taxonomy (NCBI): domain Eukaryota; kingdom Metazoa; phylum Mollusca; class Bivalvia; order Myida; family Dreissenidae; genus Dreissena; species Dreissena rostriformis. Next base: position 220,910 of record VMBQ01000013.1, on the reverse strand, counting down.
CTTTTTCGGGCAGTTTTGGTGTTTTTTATGAATACGAAAATTCCGTATATTCCTTCGTACCTATTGGCGGGAATATGTCGTAAGAATACACTGGACAATTAAAAAGCTCAAATAGGGTCAAAACCTGGCTTAGACAGATCTTGATTAAAAATCTTTTTTTAAAAGTATAGACATCCTGTCGTCTTGACGCAGATGAAAATTAGATATCAGATATCTAATTCAAATTATATTTAACTAGCATTGCAGAAGTACCTCATTCGGTTTTCTCAAACACATAGACCGCAAATTACTGTCTGAAACATCATCTTGGATAAACCGGCTCCAGGCGGTATACAGGTCAATCAAGGCGGATGTTATAGAGACAAGGGTCACTGACTGTCAAGCGTCTTTTTCTAGGAGCATCAATTACTCCATTAATGGTGAAAATCTAGTGGCCAAAAGCACGTAAGTGGAAAATGCTCAAGCTTTCTTCATGTTTAAATATTGATCCAAACTCCGTTATGATGGGTTATAATGGATATATATTGTTGTTTTTTTTTATAAATTGGCTGTTTCAAACAGGTAATAATTATCGGAGCAATGCTGGCCGCATATGGCATAAGACCCATTTTCGCATGACGCGGCTGATATATTCTAAGAATGAACATACATTGTGATTCTTATGTAGTAACACCGGTCAAGAACCGATCATTCATAGCATAACTTCTTGTTTGTTTTTCGACTGATGCACTACAACATCATCAAATGGTTTTGATCATGCATAGTAAAAACTTAATATGCATTTTGATACGTCGATAGTGTTTAGATGCAATGCAATCAAGTCAGTACAAGATTTGCGGAAAATTATTATTGCTGTTAACGAAAGAGAACTCAGAAAGAACTTTATTTGTGGTAACCATAGAAAAAGGACTGCTTGAATTTAATCGTCAGTTTCTTTGTTGCGCACTTCCACATGCGCACTGACGTATCTTCGCCTAGCTACAGCCATTCCAGACGGCAATGGCCTTGACACTGGGGTTCCTACCTACATTATGACACCAGTATTGGTAATCTAAATTAGAATTGATATCCAGTGGTCGTTTTAAATAGTAACCTGACCTTGATCGGCAATCAGAAGATGAAAAGGGAAACATTCACAGTGAAAACAAAATCCAAGAACTCTTAAAATAAGTTAATATTCAGCGTGTAATGTCATCATAGATCATATTTTAACTGCGAATGACTTTACATCACCATAGACTACATATAAACAAACGGGATTTTTTATATTCGTAGTTATACAATTTGCTTTTTAAAATCATGGGCTTTTCTTATACAAAGTGCTTTCCTGGGTATATCATCGCGGACTTAGTTAGGCAATGGGCATTATTCCACAATGAAATAGTCTTATGCAGAGGATTGATCATCGCCATGATCTTTGTTTATAAAAAAAACCTCTTCATATGATCCGCGGTCTGGAAAAACTGAGCTTAATGCACGCCTACAAAGTGTCATCTCATATTACGTTGTACAGTCCGCACAGGCTTATCTGGAACGACACTTTCCGCGTTCATGGAATTTTTCGTTTAAAAGAGGTTTCTTTTAAACAAAAACCAGTGTATATGGAAAGTAGAATTGCCCGTCGTTCGTGAATGTATTGAGCTTGTACTACTACATAAGTACAGTCCCAGCAACCCGGAGGGTCAGTAGATGGGAGATTGGTTATTGCAAGTAGAATTTACAGTGGAAATGGAAAATGGAAATCGTTCGTCATCGTGCCAAGATATCATCATCATTTATGTGGAACACTCCAATATGCATACAGGTGGTTTATAGTTATGATACTTTTGAAATGATCAATTAACTAGTAAGATTGGAATGGTAATTAACACAGGTTTAATAAATTGTTGTGCAGAATGTTTATTTTCCAGACATGTCTATTAATTATAAATATAAGTTCACACATATTTATTTTCGCTAGAGTGCACCTTTATTTTCACTAGATTGCACCATAAGCATGTTTCCTGGGTAGAACCAGTACTTTGTGTCTGTCAGAGAAAACTGGAGAACGCTACCTCAGTGGGGATCAAATCCAAACCGTCTCATAGCTCGGTGGGCAACATATCCGATATATCACGCGACTTTTTTTATAATAAATTAATACAATGATTGATGCTTCTGCACTATTTATTGTGTTGCTTATTTACTAAGACAGTATATACTTGATATGTGTTACAACTCATTTTTGTTACTGTCCCTTGCATAAAAACATGGTGTTTCAGCATGCGCATCCAACAAACTGTCACTTATTTTAAATATTCCATTTTAACTTCGCGACACAAAAACGTCTGGACAAATAAAAATTAAATTCAAATTCTTGTGGTTATTCATAGGCTTTCGAGTGCAAAATAAAATCACTCAATCATTTAAATGCATAATTATATTTATAATATACTCATATAAGTATACATACACAAATACAATATACTATTATGGGTTACATCTATGAGAAATTCCATCAACATATCTTCTCAGACTTAAGTCACATACTTAAGTGATTTAATTGCCATTTTCTAGGACAATTTCTATATTATATGTAATGGTGCACTTATCTTTTTAGAATTCTTGAAAACACTTTTGAACATCGATACATAATAAAGGATAACAACTGGTTAAAAATGTGTTGTATAAATTCTATTGATTTCAATATGCAACTAAGATTTGCAGAACAGCAAATCTGTTTGGTAATTAAATTAAATAAGGGAAAATCTGTAATAACAGTTAAGTTGAGAGTTTTGGGCAAATCTTCAAATTTGCCTTCGGCCAAATACAATTTGTTAACAATTACAACCAAGTCACGTGTAAACCTATTTCTGTGTTGACCAGTCCACAGGGATAACAAGGTGGAATTAAAAAGGGCGCAGTGCCCTGATATTTTTCTCTTTATATTTCCCTTGAATTGCACCGATATTTTTCATTAAACAAAACAGAAGTGACACATACCGGTACATTATTTTATTTCTGAACAAAACACAATATTCATACAAATAATAAAATGTAATGAAAAACAGCTTATGACCAGTAATTATTTATCATATTTATCTTGCATATGTCATCTTAATGTCACATTTCAAGAGAAAATTAATATTAAAGGGTTTTATTACTTGTTACAAAGACTGTAATTACAAGGTGATTTTCTGCATGACTATAGTATTTTATTATGTTGCCAATATTTAAGTGCACTGCTACCTTAATAAATTCCAATTTATGAGAATTATGCATTATATGGTTTACTTGCAGATTGAAAAAAAACTTGTTTTACTGTAATTACTTCAAAATAAAACAACCCATAAAGTTCAATATGATATCATCATTATTGTTACAATTAAAGGAAACAAAAGGATATTTTCTTTATAATCACCTCATGCAATACTAAAATAATAACAAGTTTATTGTTGTAATTGATTCTTTATTAATTTATATATTGTTTATGGTAATCTGTTTGCATCTAAAATTTAATTATGAAAAGGTAAACATTATATTTGCAATAATAAATTTGGATTTTAGCTGACTCAGTAAAATAAAAAATCGCATATTTTTAAGTTAGTTTGCACAAAACCTAAAACTCCTACCATAGTGATCAAGCTCTTGCCAAGAGATGGCAGGCTTCTGCGATCATTGCTTCGTCTTATTCTTGAGTAGTTTATGTACCTGAAAATAAATATAAAACAGTAGGGAAGACATGTAACGATAAATAAATCCCACCTTCTTGTTCCACCTTACCAATTTATATTTGCGTGGGATAGATATCAGTCTAGAGAAAGCTCTGAGTAACAAACACTGTGTACAAAGAACATAGTAAAGCACATTACACACATCAATCTAAATTTTATGAATTTTATATTTGAACCGCGTTTTAGGAAATCCGGGCTTAATGCATTGTCGTAAAAAGTCGTCTGAGTTTAGCCCATGGAGTCCTCCACGAATTATCGATGATGACACTTTTCGCTTTTATGGAAGTTTTCCGTGTAAATGAAGTGTGTCCTAAATGAAAATACAGTATAGGCGGTAAGTGTCGTCCCTGATGAGCCTGTTCGGACTGCCAATTCACTGCTTCTTCTTAGACTAGTTTAGTCCCTGAAAATAATTATGTCAAAAACACAGGTAAGACATATAAAGATAAAAAAAATCTCTCATTCTTTTTTCACCGTACTCATTTAAATGTGTGTGGGATAGATCTCAGCCTTGAGAAACCTCTGAATGACTAATTATGTGTACAACGAACAAAGTAAAGCACATAACACAAAGCAATCTCGTGTTGATGATTTTTTTTTACAGAAACGACTGCACCAGTCTATATCCTGATCTCCCTTGGTAGGACTGTCATTATTCGTTGGCGAGTCCTCTTCCATCCAAGGCACTGTTCACTTTCACCAGATATACAACGAGACTGACCTTGCGTTGGTGAGCCTGTCAAATTACTCCATGACGACTGGATGTTCTCCTGTTGTTATCTGGGGCATTCTTTTATAAGAGAGGACTAGGTACTCAAACCTTTTTTACGGAGAATTTTAGAGTGAAATACGATGATGCTTCATCCTCCAAACAGAAATGTCCAACTGCCATCAAAGTTTTGTCAACAGACAAAATGCTATCAGAATTATTAAAATTTAATTGTGTAGTTTGCTTGGTCTGATTTTTCGGGGAAGGCGGAATAATTGCCGTAGAAAATGTTTCATGACCAATCTCCACACACGTTATGTAGAGGGGCCGTGAATCGAGCCTACATGTGTATACGTGTAACAGAATATACTTAATGACACATTACGGTACCATATCGAGGATACTGGACTTGTATTTCTTGTATTTGTTTCACAGATTATAATGAGTCACCTGTTGAACATAACTCTGTATCTTTCCTGAGCATTGACTTACATATACAATACACTGTTCTCTCGAGCAAACACAAAACTAAAGTACAAATACAAGTATAACTATACGGTTGTTGTTTAAAAAAGGTAAAAGAAAAGCATAAAAACCACACGTCCCATCAAACGAATGTTGTAGAAAGTGCATCAACATACTGACATACACATTACATACATATAAGATTGGTGATGTTTGTATTTTATAGGCCGGATTTGCGCCCACTGTCAGATATGGGTCACGTTAAATAGGGTCACACCTACTTACGTTCAGAAACATACCGAGAATCTCAGTTTTATCGTCCAAATGCGCACATCTTGGGCGAATCTCAGCATCTGACTCAATTTAAATTATGTCGTACATTCATTCCGGTTCCGTAGCTTCTTGAGTTTTATGTCGATGGTATATATATATTTGCAGTAGTTTCTGAATGCACGTTATTTACTCCGTGTTTAAATAAGCGCGCGAACATGGGCGCCTAAGCAAAAGTGCATTTTTTCTTGAAGATGTTCCAAAACTATAGACGCGCCAACGTAAATAAACAGAGTTCGGAATAGAAGCGATAAGCGGGAGTGTTACTACGATCTGACGAGAAACACAACTATGCTTCACTCAAAAATATGATCTATGAGAAGTATTCCCAATTTAATTGGACCTGGAAAAAAAGGATAATTGTTAATTTCCCGAGAAATTGAAAACAATACGTCGAGCCCTTAAGACCGCAATGACAAGCGTGTTTATTGCAGATGAATTTTCGAAAAATACTAGATTATTCGGTCGATGCGGGATTCCAATAACGTAGGCAATGCAGTGATGTGGTATATTGTGTTTTGTTTCACGTGTAAATGCAACGTACAGCCGAAAAATATGAATTACTATATTTAAAAAAAAAAGTTTCAATATAAGGGCAGGATTATGTATTAAACGTTCTGTGCAGGTTCCCATTCGGAACTCAGAATAGATTTAAATCCGTCCTAAGTTAGTAATAATACTACATATTCATACACGATATATGTTTTAACCAGACATGCATTCGGTACTTCAATGATTATAATCAGAGAAACTAGCAAAACGGTTGTTGGTTATACATAGTATAAGGGGGTTTAATGCATGTGCGTAAAGTGTCGTCCCGGACACTTTCCGGCTTAACTGGATTTTTGCTAAGAAGATACTTTCTTTAAACGAAATTAATCATCAGAGTGGAAAGCGTCGTCTCTGATTAGCCTATGCGGACTGCATATGCTAATCTGGGACGACACGTTACGCACATGCAGTAAACCCCCTTTTCTCAGAGTGCGACTCATATTTACAATTATAGACATCCTGTCGTTTTTTGTCAAAGTCAGGACGCCAAAGAATATCAGAAATCATATATCAAATTCAGATTATGTTTAACCATCATTGTCAATGTACCTCATAAACTTAAAAACACGCACATACTAAAACATCGTCTTGCTTGAACCAGCTCAAGGCGGTATATCAAGGTTAGGTTATATCAGGTTAATCAAGGCGGATGTTGTCGACACCGGAGTCACAGACTGTCGGGCGTATTTTTTTCTCGGGGCATCAATTACTGCATTTATGGTGAAAATCTAAAATCCAAAAAGCACTTAAGTGAAAAATGCTCATGCTTTCTGCATGTTTAAATATTGATCCAAACTCGGTTATGCTGGGCACTAATGGATAGATAAATAAATGTAATTTACAAATTAGCAGTTTAAAACAGGTAATAATCCTTAATGGGGCGGTTGTTGTTTTCAGTTTTATACTTGGCTATCACACAATTTTTCTGAATAAGCGCTTTGACCGAAACCTTAATACATAAAAGACTGTCCCAGTGGGAAACTACTGGAGAGACCGAGATATTTAAATAGAGTCATTTGGTTTCGGTCACGAGAAATATACATTGAACCATAATAATATTGAATTGGAGCAAGTTTGTTATGATCAAAAGAAATATACATTTAAATAATATCATATTTTGAGAAAGGCACAGGCCTCTGACTAAATGGTTGTCAAAAATTCGAATGAGCCGCGTCTTGCCAAAATGGGTCTTATGCTATATGCTGTCAGCCAATACCTTGTCCGCTCTAAAATCACGTAAGGTAACGAGAAACCATAAGCGGACATGGATGCCCGCGCTGGTCTGGAGCTACGATGGCCACATATGACATAAGACCCATTTTCGCATATCGCGGCTGATATATCAGTATTCTTAGACTGATCATACTCCGTGATTCATATGTAGTTAAAGCGGTTAAGAACCGTTCATACCTAACATAGCGTAGTTAATGCAGGAGAAGGGACACTTTTAGTTTGTCTTGGGATTGGTGTACTGCAACTTCATAAAATGGTTTTAATCACGCATAGTTAATGAGTGCATATACATGTACACCATATTCTATCTGATACGTCGATAGGGTTTTGGGTGCAATATAGATTTTGAGGGAATATAACATTGCTTTTCAAGAAAGAGAACCCATGCAGAACTTTATTTGTGGTAACCATATTAAACGGACTGCTTTAATTTAATCGTCATTTCTTTGTTGCTCACATACACAGGCGCACTGACGTATCTTCGCCTAGTTACAGCCATTCCAGACGCCAATGGCCTTGACACAACGGTTCCTACCTACGTCATAACACCAGTATTGGTAATCTGTGATATCAAGCGGTCGTTTTAATATAGCAACCTGTTCATGTTCGTCACATAAGATGAAAAGGGCAACATTCACAGTGCAAGAAAAAATCCAATCACTCGCAAAATAACTTAATAGTCAGCCATTGATGTCATCAAAGATAATATTTTAACTGCAAATGAATTAACTTCACCACAGACTAGATTTAAACAAACGGTATTTCTTCCTATGTGTAGATTTACAAATATCTTTATATACCGATAATCATGGCCTTTACTTTACTTATACAATTGCTTTATTGAGTAAATAATCACGGGCTATACTAAGCAAAAAAGCATTATTCCACCATGAACTTAACTTATTCAGAGGGTTGATTATCACCATGTGCTTTATTATACGTATTTCTTCATATTATCGCAGGTTTTACTAATCAAAACGCGTGTACTGTATATTCGGCGTAACTGTTACATATTGCTTTCTATCATCACGAACTTCACTTATAAAAATGATCTGATAAGTGAGAGTATATGCACAACTGACACAAATCTTTAAAAATCGTGTTTATTATCACGATGTGCTAAATACGTTTACAAATGTCAGACAAAACAGATGATGGCGATTTCTCTGAATCTCTGTCACAGAGTTGTAGCCCCTGAATACTGCTATCAGATCACTGACAGGCCTTCTTATCTAACGTGCGCAGCAACTCCGTCATGAATCATGATGGATTCCTATCATTATTACATTTTCATGCACGCATCTTGCAACAGAACTCGGCAATTGTGTTAATATCTGATAATGAGCTCGGAATGTAAATCATATTCTGAAACACACATTTACATTATAACATCATGTGAGTCCCATCTTTCAGATTTATTTAACCATCTTAATAACTATTACCCAGCGCCTCTGTATTTCATAACCGGTTTATACTAAAACTGCCGGCCTATTGCGTCATGTTGTTCAGTTATGCATAGTTCAATACTTTAAAGTTTTAAACGTGTTCAGCATCATGATCGAACGGGCTGTCAGCAGTCTAAGTCCACACTGGAAAGCGCTCCTTTCAACACGACACGTGCACTTCCGGTGAGCTCCACGCGATTTCCGGCGATGTTCACCTCCAGGTCGCCTCCCCGCCGTGAACACTGGCGAGCTGAAAACACGTCACCTTGCTTAACACAGCGAACAACCGAGTGTACTCGGGATCACACTTGTGCTCTACATCATCAGCGTATGCATTAATAATGATCACCATCAACAAAACTATATACTTAATAGCAATCCTCCTCCTCCTCTTCGTCGACTTCGACCTCATCATCCCCCTCCTCCTCATCCTCATCATCATCCTCAGCATCATCCTTATTATCATTTACGTTAATATTATCATGATAATCATCATCCTTATGAACATCATCATCAGCCGCAGCAGCTGCTGCTGCAGCATTACTACAACAGCATCCTTCTCATCATCATCATTATCACCATCATTATCATTGTCATCATCAATATAATTAGGTACACACAAACTTGCATATTTGTATAAAAAAAAGTCATGAACCGGTCACTCATATTTCTACACTAATCATCCTGAATACCATTGAATGTTGTCTTTCCCAGCTGTTTGCTCCAGTAGTCGGCCAGTACAGTGTGGGCAGAACCTGTAACGTAACAGCGTGCCGTCCATACGTTACTGTACACTTCATATGACAATCGTTACATATAATATATGCCATAAACATGGTATATTAAATTACATAGTTAATTCGACGATGAATGCAATCGACGTGAATATCTTGCCGTATGTATGTTTCTGTACACGTCATATGATATATGATTAAATTACAAAGTTAATTTAATGAAGAATGCGAACTGAAGTGAAAAAAGTGACGAATATATTATTAAGATATTAAGATTGATGAATGTTAACTAAAGATAGTAGCCAGAAACCATTTTTGCATTTTTCCATTTTTTTAGGAACAGTGGCCTTGACATTGACCCAAGTGACCAAAAATGAAATCCGCAGCAAGGTCAGCGTGTAAAACATTTACATATACAATTATAGTACAACACCTCCATCAAAACTGAAGTTATTGGTCGACACCCGTTCTTATATTTTCAGTAACAGTGACCTGAAACAAACTGACCCCAAATGCAATTGCTAGATAGGTATCCATGCAAGCTTGTTATATCCAAAGTTTCACCAAGAATGGTCAAGGCAAACTAAACGTATTGACCGGAAACCAAATGTTTGACGTCGCCCACAAGCACACACAACAGCAGCCCGCCATACTTCAATCTCATAACAAGAATTTTCAAATTAGCTGAAAAGGCACTTATTACATTTCTGGTAAAGCGCTGTTGTAGTATTATAGCCTTTATACTTATAAACATGTGCATATTTTATATATACATGCATATAAATATGAGTCACTAGTTGCATTCAAGTATCGTAAGGGTGTCATGTTGCATGGTCAAATTTCGTTTTTGTCAGGTAAGCATGCATCATCTGCAACCTGTATTGCCTCAATACAGTAACCCAGTAGAATGACTAATTGTCGTGAATTACAACTACGCAAAACAAACCAACAATCAAACAACAACAGCGCAATGCAGCAATGACTTTAGGGAGAATCAGAATAAGACATAAGTGCAAAACGACACAGTATATACCGCTACTGCGCAGAAGAAAAGCGTGGCAGCGGACGCCAGGGTGGCGTGTCCACATAGCGACACCTCTGTGGTCGGCGTGAACCAGCGCAGACTGACAGTGTCGTCTGATGAAAAAATAAACAATACAAAAAATCACTTTTTATATTTCCTGCAAAATGTATACACGTTTTTTTTCCAGAAGGCATTTGGTAATTTTGGTGACAGATCAAAGTTAAACGTTCGTTCTGGGTGATGTGATATTTGAATTACACATGTGTTGCACGTGTGGTACAAAATATTGTTCATCTACATGACTGCCTTTACGATCGACCAGTCTGCAATTCCCTTATTGCACACAAACGGTTTTCAATAAAATATTAGAACAAATATGTTGTTTATTTTCGATACTTTTGTTTTCAATGTTGTCCAATATTATCATGTTCACGTGCAGCACGAAGAAACCACGGACGGATATGGTCCAGAATTTTGAGAGCGTCATGGATGAATGATTTCCATGCAACTTTGTATAAAACAGCCTCAACACAACAAAGTGCTAAATTTTAAGTTGACATCATGAGCCGTTTTAAAGTAATTGGTTTGATGGTACGTGTGGTGTGTATGCTTTTTATCCTGTTTTAAACAACAGCTGTACAGTTATACTTTCGTTGAGTAATTGCTCGAGAGAACATTGTATTGTATAGGCCTGTTTCGCGCCCACTGTCAGATGTGGGTCACATATATCTGCGTTCAGAAACATTCCCAGAATCTCAGTTTTATCTTCCTTCCAACTGCGCACATCTCGGGCGAATCTCATCGTCTGACTCAATTTAAATTATGCCGTACATTCATGACAATTTTCGGTTCCATGGCATTCTTGAGTTTTATGTCGAATGTTTATATATTAATAATTACATAATGCGATGAGCAAAGTACCCAAAATCTATGCGCAATTCAGATGCGTGCAAAAATGATGTAACACACGCAGAAAACGTTTTGCAGTAGTTTCAGAATGCAGGTAACTAATTCCGTGTTTCAGTCAGAACGCGAACATGGGTGCATTAGGAGTACGGCCTTTTTTCTTGAAGATGTTCCAAAACTATAGACGCGGCAACGAAAATAAACAGAAATCGGAATAGACACCATTAGCGTTGGTGTTACTACGATCTGACGAGAAACATGGCTACGCTTCAATCAAACAGATAACCTATGAGAAGTATTCGCAATTGTATTGGACCTGGAAGAAAAGAAAATTGGAAATTTCCCGAGAAATTGAAAACATAACGTCGAGCCCTTAATACCACAGTGACAAGCTGGTTTATCGCAGATGAATTGTCGAGAAACGCTTCATTATTCGGTAGATACGGAATTTCAATAACTCAGACAATACATTGTGATATATATGGTGTATTTTTTCTACGTGTAATTGCAACTTGCAGCCGATGAAACTGAATTGCTATATTTGAAGAAAAAAAAAACTTTCAATGTCAGGGCAGGACATGTATTAAACTTACTGTGCAGGTTTCCATTTGGAACTCAGACTAGATTTAAACACGTCCGAAGTTAGTTATGATACTACAATTTCATACAGGATATAAGTTTTAAACAGATATACATTCGTTACTTGAATGATTATAATTTGAGAAACTAGAAAAACGGCTTTTGGATATAAATAGCATATGGGGTGTAATGCATGTGCGTAAAGTGTCGTCCCAGAGACACTTTCCGCATAATCTGGATTATTGCTAAGAAGATACTTTCTTTAAAAGAAATTTATCATAAAAGTGGAAAGTTTCGTCCCCGATTAGCCTGTGCGGACTGCAAAGGCAAATCTGGGACGACACTTAACGCACATGCATTAAACACTCTTTTCTCAGAGCGAGACGTCTATTTTTTTAAAGATTATATTTAACTAGCATTGCGGAAGTACCTAATAAACTTTTAAAAAAAACATCATCTTGCTTGAACCGGCTCAATCAGTATCAGGTTAATCAATGTGGATATTGTAGAGACCGGAGTCACTGACTATCGTGAGTATTTTTCTGGAAGCATCAATTACTATTAATCGTGAAAATATAGTAGGCAAAAAGCACTTTAGTGAACATGCTCATGCTTTCTGCATGTTTAAATATTGATCCAAACTTTATTATGCTGGGCACTAATGGATAGATAATGTAATTTATAAATGTGCTGCTTCAAACAGGTAATAACCCTTATTGGGACGCTCTAGTTTTCAGTTTTATACGGGCTATAACACGACGCTGCTGAATACGCGATGTGAACTCCGAAAGCTTAATGCACAAAAGACTGGTACAGCAACAGAGTGACCGAGTTATTTAACTAGAGTCATTTGGTTTCGGTCACGTGAAATAGACATTTAACCATAATAATATTGAATTGGAGCAAGTTTGTTATGATCAAAAGAAATATACATTGAAATACTGGCATAGTTTCAGATAGGCATAAGCCTCCGACTGAGTGATTGTCGAAAATGCGTATGAGCCACGTCTTGCGAAAATGGGTCTTAGTTTAAACCTATTTATTTAAGCTCGATTGCATAGAAAGCCTAAGGCTTACTTGAAACGATCTCGAGACCGTTTCCTGGAACTAGAACCAGTACTTTGTGTATATAGGGAAAATCTAAAGAACGCTCCGACAGCAGTTGTCGAAAATGCGTATGAGCCACGTCTTGCGAAAATGGGTCTTAGTTTAAACCTCTTTATTTGTGCTCGATTGCATAGAAAGCCTAAGGCTTACTTGAAACGATCTTGAGCCCGTTTCCTGCGACTAGAACCAGTACTTTGTGTATATGGGGGAGTTCTAAATAACGTTCCCACAGTGAGGATCGAAACCGTGACCTTCCGGTCGCTAGGCGGACACCGTATCCACTACGCCACGACCACCTGTTAAAATGGGTCTTATGCAATATGCGGCAGCGTATACCTTGTCCGCTATAAAATCACGCAAGGGAAATCAGTAGCAGACATGGTAGTTCCTGACCAGACTACGCGGGTGCGCGCGCTGGTCTGGAGCTACGATGGCCACATATGACATAAGACCCTTTTTCGCATTACGCGGTTGATGAAGACAGATCATACATCGTGAATCATGTGTTGTTACAACGGTTAAGAATCGTTCATTCGTAACAAAGCGTTTTAAATGGAGGATAACTTCTTGTTTGTCTTGCGTCTCATGTAATGCAATATCATACAATGGTTTTAATCACGCATAGTAAAGAAGTACACAATATGTATTCTGATACGTCGATAGTGTTTTGGGGGCAAAACAGATATTGAAGGAACATTACATTGCTATTAAAGAAAGAGAACTTATAAAGAACTTTATTTGTGATAACCATATAAATAGGACTGCTTGAATTTAATCGTCAGATTGTTTGTTGCGCACTTGCACAGGCGCACAGACGCACCTTTGCCTGGTTACAGCCATTACATACGCTGATGACCTTGACACAACAGTGAATACCTTCGTTATAACAACTGTTATTGGTAATCTGAAGTAGAATTGATATCCAGCTGTTGTTTTAAAATAGTTACCTGCTCATGTTCGTCGCAAAATATGAAAAGCACAACATTTACAGAGCAAGAAAAAATGCAATAATAGGCAAAATAAGTTAATAGTCAGCGATTTATTTCATAATTTATCATAGTTTAACTTCAAATCACTAAACTTCACCATAGAATAGATTAAAAATAACGGTATTTCTTTATATTCGTAGTGTTATACAAATGGCATCATATTATGACGGGCTTTACTAATACAAGTTGCTTTATTGAGTAAATCATCACGGGCTTTACTAAGCAAACAACATTATTCCACCATGAACTTATTCAGAGGGTTGAGTATCACCACGTACTTAATCATAAGTATATCGTCATATTATCATCGGTTTTACTAATAAATTCGCACGCACTACCGGGTAATTCAGAGTAACTATTACATATATCTTTATGTCCTCACGATCGTCACTTACAAACATGACCGGATAAGTGAAAGCATTTGCACAACTGACACAAATCTTACAAAATCGTGTTTATTATCACGATGTGCTAAATACGTTAACAAATGTCAGACAAAACAGATGATGGCGATTCCTCTGAATCTCTGTCACAGAGTTGTAGCCCCTGAATACTGCTATCCGATCACTGACAGGCCTGATCTAACGTGCGCAGCAACTCCGTGATTAATCATGATGGATTCGTATCGTTATTACATTTTCATGCACGCATGGTGCAACAGAACTCGGCAATTGCGTTAATATCTGATAATGAGCTCGGAATGTAAATCATATTCTGAAACACACATGTACATTATTACATCATATGAGTCCAATCTTTCAGATATATTAAACCATCTAAATGACTTTTACCCAGCGCCTCTTATTATGTATTTCATAACCAGTTTATACTTAAACTGCCGGTCTATGGCGTCATGTTGTTCAGTTATGCATAGTTCAATACTTTAAAGTTTAAAACGTTTCAGCAACATGCTCGAACGGGCTGTCAGCAGTCTAAGTCCACATTGGAAAGCGCTCCTTTCAACACGACACGTGCACTTCCGGTGAGCTCCACGCGATTTCCGGCGATGTTCACTTCCAGGTCGCCTCCCCGCAGTGAACACTGGCGAGCTGAAAACACGTCACCTTGCTTAACACAGCGAACAATCTAGCGTACTCGGGATCACACTTGTGCTCTACATCATCAGCGTATGCATTAATAATGATCACCATCAACAAAACTATATACTTAATAGCCATCCTCCTACTCCTCCTCGTCGTCGTCGACCTCCTCCTCCTAATCATCATCATCCTCATCATCATTTACGTTAATATTATCATGATAATCATCATCATTATCAACATCATAATCATCAGCAACAGCAGCAACTGCTGCTGCAGCATTACTGCAGCATCATCAGCAGCTGCTGCAGCATTACTACAGCAGCATCCTTCTCATCATCATCATAATCACCATCATTATCAACGTCATCATCAATATAATTAGGTACATACAAACTTGCATATTTGTATAAAAAGCCATGAACCCATATTTCTAAACTAATCATCATGAATACCCTTGAATGTTGTCTTTCCCAGCTGTTTGCTCCAGTAGTCGGCCAGTACAGTGTGGGCAGAACCTGTAACATAACAACGTGCCGTCCATACGTTACTGTACACTTCATACGATAATCGTTACATATTATATATGCCATATACATGATATATTAAATTACATAGTTAATTCGATGAATAATGCGAATTGACGTCAATAGCGTGCCATATATATGCTACTGTACACGTCATATGATATATGATTAAATTACAAAGTTAATTTAATAAAGAATGCGAATTGAATTTAAAACTAGAACTCCGCGAGTTGGATGTGTCGCCTGATGGTAATGGGTTAACCAAGAAATTGGCCCATTTCAATAAGTCTAAGTCCAAAATAAGGTCAATGTCAAAATGAGGTTGGGTGATGCTGGTGTGTGCAGGGTGATGAGAGACAACATCCATGCAAGTATCGAAGATCTGTAGCAAGCGGTTTTGATGTCAGACGAAACGGTCAAAATGGGTTAACCAGGATTGTCGTACGGATGGACGGACGGACGGACAGGACAAACGCTATATGCCTCCTGCATCGTAGATGCCGGGGGCATAAAAAAAAATCTATCAAAAAATTTAATGTTTAAAGTAAAGCTCAAGACATAGTAGTTATTAACCTTTTTTGGGTCGCGGTCACAGATTTCGAAATCTAAATGCGGAACCTTAGTTCAAGGTCAAGGTCACAGGGGTCAAAACTTGTATGCGCATGGAAAGGTCTTGTCCAGTTACACATGCATACCAAATATGAAAGCAATATCTGAAGGGACACAGTAGTTTTGAGCATTTATCGAATCGCGGTCGCAGATTTCGAAACCTGAACGCTGACCTCAAGTTCAAGGTCACAGGGGTAAAAAATTGTATGCGCATTGAAAGGTGTTGTCCAGATACACATGCATACCAAATATGAAAGCAATATCTGAAGTAACACAGTAGTTATGAGTCTTTTTTGAATCGCGGTCGCAGATTTCGAAACCTGAACGCTGACCTCAAGTTTAAGGTCACAGGGGTAAAAAATTGAATGCGCATGGAAAGGTGTTATGAGCCTTTTTCGAATCGCGGTCGCAGATTTCGAAACCTGAACGCTGAACTCAAGTTCAAGGTCACAGGGGTAAAAACGTGTATGTGCATGAAAAGTTGTTGTCCAGATACACATGCAAACCAAATATGAAAGCAATATCTGAAGGGACACAGTAGTTATGAGCCTTCTTCGAATCGTGGTCGCAGATTTCGAATCGCGGTCGCAGATTTCTGAACGCTGACCTCAAGTTCAAGGTCACAGGGGTAAAAAATTGTATGCGCATGGAAAGGTATGGAAAGGTGTTGTCCAGATACACATGCATACCAAATATGAAAGCAATATCTGAAGGGACACAGAAGTTATGAGCCTTTTTCGAAAAGTGTGACGCCGCCGCAGACGACACCGCCGAGAAGTAACACCTATATGTCTCCTGACCATAGTCAGGCGACACAAAAAGTGAGAGACGAATATACGTTTGTCGCATGGCTTTCATAACCACTGACGCTTATTTCGCCTCTCTTGTACCCAGAATCTGAACTGACCTTGTCATGTGCATTGATTAACTATTCGGCCATTAAATGATGATTAAATGTGCACCCACGTTACACTCGTTATCATTAAACACTTGAGAGCGCCAGGCAACCACAACACAGTATAGCGACGGGAGAATATGACAGTACACATGTCGTTTCGTCTGTGACGAACATTGATACGACTCACGAACGTCATCGGATATTCAAAAAAACGCGACACTCGCAGGGAGTGGTTTTGTCATCTGTCACTTGTAAATTGTCACTCATTTTGATTGGTGTAGTATGAACACTGACTGACCGATATTAGGACAAGTACAGTGATAGTCGCATGAAATCGAATGCGGCTGGTTTGTATACAATATAGCAAACGATGTGATGGTTGAACAACGGAACTATTATAGTAAGTTGTTAATGAAATAAAACCAACCGCGGTGAAGTGTCAGTCATGAAATATAAGCCTCGTTCTGGGAAAACTTTGGTTATGCATGTGCGTTAAGTGTCATCCAATATTAGCCTGTGCGGTCTGCAGTCTGCACAGGCAATCAGGGACGATACTTTCCGCTTTTATTGTATTTTTCGTATTTTTCTTAGAAAAAATCCAGTTAAGGTGGAAAGTATCATCCCTGATAAGCCTGCGCGGACTGAACAATCTAATATGGGATTATACTTTACGCACATGCATTTAGACCAGTTTTTCCAGAACGCGGTTCATATAATGGAAGTGACTATACGCATACCTGTCACCGGATCTTCCGGTATACCATTCCAAGGGGCGAAGTATCTCGAAAGGAAGTCGTACCCATGTTCATCGGGACTTCCCTTCAACGTCACGATCACCCCCGTGACGTCACCACTGGTGTCACTGGCCTGAAGGGCTCTGGGATCTGGCGCCAGGCCCTCAAGAAAGTCCCTAAAAATAAACTGGACCTCAGACGATGGATTTTCCTTTGAAAATGTATAATCATGACACAACCAGAAAAAATCAAGAAACAAAAATTGTATTGTGCTTGACCGCCATTATAATCAAAGTTTACGTCAATTAAACGCGTAATTTTATGGTTTGTGATAAAATGATAAAGACCAATACGTAATGGCATTAAATTCCTTATTATAAATTCATGACTTTGAAATTTTGAATACCACTTTTTTAAGTAATTTAAAATCACGCCGTTATCCAAATGGCCTGAAACCAGTTGCCGTTGATATCATTTGAATTACCGGAAAACATAATAAGAACAAGAGCTTGTCACAGTAGTGCCAAATCCCCGCCGAAATGTGTTTGATTGCATGAGAACATTTGTTTTAGAGAGTAGAATAATATTTGTAAAACATGGCACCTGTGTCATCTTTTTATCTTTCACGGATCAATTACTTATATAGTGTTGGAGTTATGCGGTAGAGAATAAAATATATGGAAATGAAAGAAAGGGAGGTAATTAAAAAAGACTAAAAAAGTTACTGTTCTTGATCATTGTAATTTTCCTTAAACTCCTCTTTTCATTGTATAGTGAATACTTCAGTGTTCAAATTAAAATATTATTGTAAAATAAGATACAGGGAGATATTAAAAATTGAAAAGCTAAATTATTTACAATGAAATTTAATTAAATTTAATTTAAAATAATAAATAAATAAAATATAAATGAAAAAAAAGGAAAAAAAGGAGATCATTAAAAAACTACGGCCGAAAGAGTTATGGTTCATGTTCACGGCACTTCTCCTAGTTGCTATCTGTTTATATTTCTAGTTTCAATTAAATCCCTTCAGTAGATTTAGAGTTATGCTCCGGACAAAAAATTATTTTGAAATTAAATAAAGGGAGATTATTAAAAAAACTAAGGTAGATAGAGTTATGATTCATAGTCACTGCACTTCTCCTACTTGCCATCTGTTTATATTTCAAGTTTAAAGTAAATCCCTTCAGTAGATTTAGAGTTATGCTCCGGATAAAAAATAGTTTTGAAATTAATTAAAGGAAGATAATTAAACCAACTAATGTAGATAGAGTTATGGTTCTTGGTCACTGCACTTCTCCTACTTGCCATCTGTTTATATTTCAAGTTTCAAGTAAATCCCTTCAAAAGATGTAGAGTAATGCTCCGGACAAAAATTAAATATCAAATTAAATAAAGGGAGATAATTAAAAAAAACTAAGGAAGATATAGTTATGGTTCTTAGTCACCGTACTTCTCCTACTTGCCATCTGTTTATATTTCAAGTTTCAAGTAAATCCCTTCAGTAGATTTAGAGATATGCTCCGGAAAAAAACCTTTGAAATTAAATGAAGGGAGATAATTAAAAAACTAAGGTAGATAGAGTTACGATTCTTAGTCACTGCACTTCTCCTACTTGCCATCTGTTTATATTTCAAGTTTCAAGTAAATCACTTCAGTAGATTTAGAGTTATGCCTCGGACAAATATTTACTTTGAAATAATATAAAGGGATATTATTCAAAAACTAAGGTAGATGGAGTTATGGTTCTTGATCACTGCACTTCTCCTAGTTGCCATCTGTTTATATTCTAAGTTTAAAGTAAATCCATCATGAGATTTAGAGTAATGCTTCGGACAAAAATTTACTTTGAAATTAAATAAAGGGATATAATTCAAAAACTAATGTAGATATAGTAATGGTTCTTAGTCACTGCACTTCTCCTACTTGCCATCTGTTTATATTTAAAGTTTCAAGTAAATCCCTTCAGTAGATTTAGAGTTATGCTCCGGACAAAAATTAGTTTGAAATTATATAAAGTGAGATAATTCAAAAACTAAGGAAGATAGAGTTATGGTTCTTGGTTACTGCACTTCTCCTAGTTGCAATCTGTTTATATACTAAGTTTAAAGTAAATCCATAGAATAGATTTGGAGTTATGCTCTGGACAAGGTTTCGGACGTAAGGACGGACGCACAGACGGACGCACACACAGACGCACAGACGGACGAACAGACAGATGGACGGAGACTATTACTATATCCGCTCCGATTTTTTTACGGCGGGGATAATCAACAGCTGACGATAAAAATGAAAATGTCTGTTTTGTCGTGTAGCGGCTTTCATGCATCAGAATTAACTATTTTTTTCCTTTATACTAAATGTATGCCGACCTTCTACTGTATGCCACTGCTTAGTTAACCTCGTGTATGTC
This sequence comes from Dreissena rostriformis, assembly GCA_007657795.1. Classification (NCBI taxonomy): domain Eukaryota; kingdom Metazoa; phylum Mollusca; class Bivalvia; order Myida; family Dreissenidae; genus Dreissena; species Dreissena rostriformis. The sequence goes on along the minus strand of VMBQ01000013.1, from coordinate 200,903 downwards.
TATAATTGTGTTGCGCAGGTGTGAAGTGCGGCGGTTAACATGGAAGAAAGTTTTTTGCCTCTGATACGAGTAGTTAATATAGAACCGCACCTTGAAATCATTAAAAATAAAACATATATATATGAGCCTCGCTCTGTGAAAAAGGAGTATAATGCATGTGCGTAAAGTATCGTCCCAGATAAGCCTGTGCAGTCCGCACAGGCTTATCAGCGACGACACTTTCCGCTTTTATGGTATTGTTCGTTTACAGGAAGTCTCTTCTTAACGAAAATCCAGTTTAGGCGGAAAGTGTCATCCATGATGAGCCTGTGCGGACTGCACAGGCTAATCTGGGACGACACTTCACGCACATGAATTAAACCCCCTATTCACAGAGCGCGCCTAAAATATTAAACAATAGAGCCACGATGGCTATGAAGGCTCAACTGTGCAAATCCAAAGAAAACATCATTCTCGCGACATGCTTAAAAAATGTATAAAGATTGATCTCAATGTTATAGTAACGAATGCCATGTTTACGTGTTTGCCTTTTATAAGAGAAATGGGGAAAGCATACTCAAAAAGTTATTTTCAAATGTAGCCAACATTTAATCAGTTCGATAGTTAGTTGCAAACCTTTGCCCAATGTCCACATAATTACTTGTGAGCGCTACCAAAACTCTAAAGTACCGTAAAGGGGTTTACCATTACTTCAAATTTGATAATTTATTCAATATAGATCGTATCTATAATTAAGGAAGTTGCACTCAATTATTCGTAAGCTAGCTCAGTTTGTAGAGCGCTTGACTACAAATCCGAGGATCACGGGCCACATTACTTGTGTGGGGATTGGTCGTAAAAGCTTTTCTACGAAATACTGAAAAATAGGTTTACTTAGTACGGAAAGGTTATATTAGTATAACATGATACTCGCTTAGCTCCATTCAGACAAAGGACAAATTGAGCCGCGTGGTACAAAGTGAGTCACGTGGTACAAAGTGAGCCGCGTGCTACAAAGTGAGCCGCGTGGTACAAAGTGAGTCACGTGGTACAAAGTGAGTCACGTGGTACAAAGTGAGCCGCGTGCTACAAAGTGAGTCACGTGATACAAAGTGAGTCACGTGGTACAAAGTGAGTCACGTGGTACAAAGTGAGCCGCGTGGTACAAAGTGAGTCACGTGGTACAAAATGAGTCATATGGCGTATGCGGACTGCGTAGATTCAGACCAGCCCGCGCATTTGAAAAAAGGTGTCCGGAAATTCAGCAAGGCTTATTTAAATAAAAGTATCATTTCGAGTGCGCAAAGTGGCTCATTGTGCACTATTATGGGTGTAAAAATCCAAGCTAACACATCAGTAAAAATCATTTCAAACTCGCATATCATATCAACCGCTATCTGTAATGTCATGTGTGTATACGTTTTCTCTAATTGACCCTCATATTGGGCCGGCCCAAATACGTTGCAATCATACAAATCATTTGTATTAATAGTGGTATTGATTGAACAGAATTAATATATTATCTTTGTGGACGAACATACCGTGTGAGCTCATCCTTCAGTCGGACGAGAAGCTTCTTTGTAGTCCGTGAGTACTGCACGTCACTCACGTGCTCGTGTCCGCAGATTTCCTGAAAGCCGCACGAAACACGTTAAGCGACAGAAAACACGCTGTGGTCATAAGTGATATTAAATGCGGATCAAAGAGTTAATTTTCACTTCTTATAAGACAGTCGACTGTGGTTCACTTATACATGGGATGATAATTTCCCACATGTAGGCGCACAAAACCTCTCAGGACACTTTGACCCTTTTTGATGTGAACACAGTGTAGTATATGAACGCTTGCATTAAACAGAATGGGTTTAAACATGTGCTTGTTTCACGACTTTTCTTTTAATCTCATAGTAACTCGCCAAGAAGAAAATTTCATTTTTAGACAAGACTAGCAGTTTAAATGCATGCAACGGTTGGCAAATCCAATGCACGTTTAGAATAATTTAAAAGAACTGTAGAAAAGAATCTCTACAATGTACAATGTATGTCTTAGCTATAACACGACAAACCCGTGTGGGTGTTTTTCAAAGTTAATGAGGTCCTTCCGCGCCTGGGATTGAATTATTTGAGTATCCAATGTGTGTCTCATCACTCCAACCTATTTAACTTACCATGACTCACGAAAGCAGAAACTAATTTGAATAATGGCTGCAAACTCCAGCTATTAGGTTAGTATTAAAAGATATTCAATTTTTGTGAGGTCTTGTGCTGTGGGGGAATCAGAGTACCCGGAGAAAACCCCACCTGCCCGGTATGGTATGGTGACCACAAACCAAGCTCACATGGGCCGAGAGCGAGGACTAAACCCGAATCGCGTAGGTGAGAATCGCGTGTACCAAACACTGTGCTTACAGGACAGCCACACGAAAAACCCATGATTCATTCAGGTTTAAAAAACCATAAAGGCTTAAGTCCTCGTTTTATTAAGTTCGCAGGTCAATACGTCAGATATACAAAGATGCGGAAGTAAGGCACGTTTAAGCGCCGGTACCTGTAGTACGGGTTTCACGGTGTCCTTGTCGTGCTGCTGGACGGGGTTTAGCGGAAAGTCCAGCGTGATCCCGGTGTCCCCGGTGCGCCGGGCGAGTAGCGGGCCGCTCAGCGAGTGGAACGTTAGCATGCTGTTGGTGTTGCCTGCAGATATAGCAGTGGTTTGCTAGACGTGCGGACAGAATATGACGAAAAGCGGAAAGTTGAAATCTTCATTGAGGTCTATTTTGCACACATTTAATTTAGATCAGAAACATGACAAGGCCGCGAATGATGGTCTTAAACATTTTACGTATTTATTGACTAGTATTTTGCAATCTCAAGATATGTCTGCATGAAAGCTACCTGTGCATAAAAAATCCGCACAATACATTCATCCTAGCTGAAGCTATTGAACAGAAATGGTGTGCCTATTTGTAGTTACCTATAAACAAATGTAAATGTAAATGTGAGTCACAAGTTGCATTAAAGTATCGTTTGGGTGTCATGTTGCATGGTCCTTTGTCGGTTTCCTCAGGTAAGCATGCATCTTCAACCTGTTTTGACTCAATACAGCGACCCCGTAAAATGACTCATTATCGTGAATAACAACTGCGCAAAATAAACCAACAACAAATCAACAAATTAATACAGTAACGCTTATAGACAGAATATATTGACACGACCATTCTAACGACACAAAAAACACAATAGTGCAAAACGATATACCCCACCTGCGCAGAAGAACAACGTGGCAGCGGACGCTAGGGTGGCGTGTCCACATAGCGGCACCTCTCTGGTCGGCGTGAACCAGCGCAGACTGAAAGTGTCGTCTGGTGAAGACGCAATACAAAAAAATCAATTTACATATCATGCAAAATGTATACACGTTTTTTTCCAGAAGGCGTTTTCCTAGAATTAGGTGCGATGTGTTTTTTACGATTTATGGCGGAATTCTCGGTGTTCCAATTACTGCAGACGATTTGCCGCCAGTTATTCAATGAATCACTGAGACAAAAACGCCAATTTATCAGCTTCTGTGACCTTATCTTGGCGCGGTGTCATGTTTGATATAAAGAAAATTGCTGCATGACGTATGTTATAGAATAATACACGATGATAGCTGCTAAGTCTTGTTTTACGAACTGCCATGGCGACTGTATTCACGAGGTACATACGTATACATGATTTGGGTCCGTATTCACCAACGAATTCTAAGACTTAAGAATAAAGAATAGACTTCCAACCATGATAAATACGTACAGCGTTCGAATATTTACCGGTTTCCACTGTTAATTATATCATTAACAAAATGTTCTACATGCATAATGCTGTAAATAGATGTGATCAATTCCATGTTCGACTCAAAATTGAGACAATTATTGACTATTCCAATTTAAAGAGTGTTCTATATTCTCAGACTTAAGTCTAATTGTTTGGTGAGTATGGGCCCTTATGTTGTCCCAAAATGTCATAATCGATGTCATTCATATCATCCGAAATGGGAGTCAAACGCATTGAATTGTGAAAAGCATACACAATTAGTGGTTCGCTCAGTCGCACGACATTCGTATGTTAAATTTGTATTTTAAAGATCTCGAAGGGATACAGTGCATTTTTAAAATAATAAAAAGGTATTAAACTCATCCATAAGGTTTAACACCCATTCCGTTGGTAATTTGTAAATAAGAATTCTGTGACAGCCAGCGACGCGTTTGTGTTGATTTATGTATTAAAACGTAATGGTGAACACTTGTTTTTGTGGAATGTATTAAACCTACCCTCCTCGTCCAAAAACAAAGGGAAAAGAATCAAAACTCTTAATACATGCACATGTATATCCTTTTTCCTTTAAGATTTTACATTTAAATGTATATAATGTTAATGAAGGTATTGTAAGTTTATTGATAAGGGCAGATAGATGTAGTAACAAATCACCAAAAAAGCGAACATATTAAACATTAACAACCGCTTCGGATAATACATAACCAGAGAACAGGGACAAGTCAGTTAACAACGTGCTATTCTAAGAAATGAAGTTTTAATTATGCATTGGTTCTCCTCGATCAGCAATTGAGCCTCGGGAAAACCTGAGTACGTAAAGGTTCTTCTGTTTGATAGATCAATTAAGAATAGCTTGAAGTTTTTAGGCGACAAACATAATTCATGACGAAACCTATAATGAAACATATAATGAAATGCTTGTAAAACACAATTAGAACACATAATTATTTAGGCATACAATTAAATGCACTTCAAACGCAAACGCGTTTAAGGATAATTGGATTGGGTAATTTTGGTGACAGAGCAAAGTTTAACGTTCGTTCGGTGTGATGTGATACTTGAATAATACACGTGTTGCACGTGTTGTACAAGATGGTGTTAAACTATATGGCTGACTTTACGATCAACCAGTCTGCAATCCCCTTATTGCGCACAAACGTTTTTTTAATAAAATATTAAAAACAAATATGTTTTTTTTTCGATACTTTCGTTATCAATATTCTTTCATACTATCATTTGCACGTGCAGCACAAGGAAACCACACCCGAATATGGTCCGGAATTTTGAGAGCGTCATTGGTGAATGATTTGAATGCAATTTTGTTTAAAATGTAAGAAATGTTCTCAAACAAGAAAGTGCTAAATTGTAAGTCGACATCATTAGCCGTTTTGAAAAATTAGAATTATAAATGTGTTGCGTTAGAAGTGCCTTTCAGTGTATATTAGTATACACCAACACCGTAAGTAATTAATAAAACATGGTATTGAGAATTTTGATTTTGCAAAATGCGTCTCTTATATAATGAAGGCTATAAGACCAACAGATTATCGTACATCAATTTTTAATTGTTAATGTTACTTAAAAACAACCTACCTTTTTCGAAGCTACCACTTTCCGACAGGCACTGAACGTACGCTGTTTCGGATAGGTTCATTTCGGACGCTATTTTCTGGAGCAGTCCGTCATTCATTGTCTAAAGTATACAGGGAATATTTTCAGATTTGTGAATTTTAACTTCACGAAGAGAGCAAATCTATTTGTATGATACAATACATGTTATGACATAGTATAATTATACATTTGTTTGCACATGTTGCGTTTAGTTCAGAAGTAGATAGCAATCATAGCATACTTCCACGTTTTTCCCAGAGAGGGATAGTACAAAGTGTGGGAGGAAGAAACCATTGGAGCAGCTCTTTGAGAAAACCGGGCTTAATACATTGAGTTTAGTGTTGCCCAATATAAGCCTGTGTTCGCCTCTTCATTTAGAAAAGACTTCCTTTCAAAGAAAGAATACATGAAAGAGGAAAGTGTCATCCCTGAATAGCCTGTGACACACAATTAACGAAGTATTAATAAGATAATTATTATTATTATTATACCGGATTTATATAGCGCCCTTTTCATACAAGAGTGCACGTTCAAAGGCGAAAGATAACTGTGTGTGCGCGAACTAAGGGATACAATCTAAACAGTTTCCAGCTTTTTACGCGCATAAGTACCTTCCCTTTAATATAACCTTGAAAAAGAAACTAGGTGATGTTTGTTGATGAAATCAAAGCATAACAAGTATCCTGTTCGCGGTAATATTGAAATTGAGACATACCTGAACATGGTGCAGAAGGCAGACGGCTGCGGGGTTTCCCGCGAAAGGTTCGCATGTGAAGGCGTCCACGATAAACATTGGGAGGTCTGCCATGTTGTAGTGACCCAAACAATGTAGTTAATTCCCTTTATATTTAAAGACGTTGTTATGTTAATGATGTTAAAATCTAGAACGAGGTAATGGTGTCCAGCTAAATTAATGAATGCCTTGTAAATAAGTAAAATATTATATAAAATGGGACCATCTTATTCAACTCTCGTGACCACACGGCCTGTTCCCTGATAAATGAGGTTAATACACCTTGACGTTAAAACATAAAGGAGGGAGAGACGGTATGATCTTTTCGTTATTTTTGGCGCAGCTGTCTAAACCAGATTTTCACCTCAATTGACCTTTAACTAGAGCCAATAAAATGTTCGAGAAATTTCCCGCCAGTAGGCCCAAATGAATACCTGGAATGTTCGCATTTGTTAAACAAACTTCTAAACTAAGTAAAATAGAAAACGTCTTTTTTTGTCATCAAAACACGTTTAATTAACTATAATGTGAAGGACTGGTTGACTATATGTGTTGTGTTGTTTAGCATAAAGGATGCACGCCGTTGGGAAATCCTCACTATTTCTGTAGATATTTTCATATGACACATACACATTTGTTTGGTTCTGCAACTTAAACGAGTAAACGTGTCGGTTACGGCTTTGTGCTAAGATCAACTTAAAGGGGTCGTCCAACAGATTTTGGCATGTATTGAAGCTTGTCATTAAATGCTTTTAACAGGGCTCGAACCACTGACACCTGGATTCCTGGAGTAAAAAGCTACCCGCTTGGACCACTCGACCATCCACGCTCATGTTTGACGCGGATGTATTTTTTAGCTATATAAGCAATTCTGGTAGTTTCCCAAAATATCGTTTCGCGTCGTGCGACGCTTTATCCGTTGGACAGTCCCTTTAATAAAATGGTAATATAATCGAAATGGCAACATCGGGGCCTGATTTAGTTTTACTGCCAGTTCGCAAAAAATATATTAAGTCTTCAAAGAAACGTATTAAAGGGATCTTTTCACGTTTTGGTAAATTGACAAAATTAACAAATGGTTTCAGATTCGCAAATTTTCGTAGTAATTATGATATTTGTGAGGAAACAGTTATACTGAACATTTACCAAAAATATCAAATTTTTGCATCTTTTGTCGATTTAAAAACCTGAAAATTATAAAGCGTTGCAACGCAAAAAGATTGAATTATTTGGAGAGTTCTGTTGTTATCGTTATATCGTGTTAGACTACTAGGATTGCTTATATAAAGTATAAAATACACCATTCATAGTATGAGCCCGTACGGCCTAGTGGTCTAAGAGTTGCTCTTTTACTCCAGGGGTCAGTGGTTCGAGCCCACTTGCGGATTCGTTTTGTTTCTGTATGTAAATGTATTCTTGTTTTTTTTTAAGGAGCTTTTTAGTTCTAATGTTTAAATTTATCAATTTAAAGCATTTAATGATAAACTTCAATACATGCCAAAATCTGCGATAAGGTCCCTTTTAATGTAAAACATTAATTTGCAAATTCAATAACTGATTTGAAACAAGGTCAAATACGACATAAAGACGTTGTACCCATGCATTATTTTTATAAGCCAACACTGTCATACATGAGTATTTATCGAGTCGCTGTACCAGTTTTTAATTAATATCTGGAGTTATCAACAGAGTGACACACAAATTTTTATATCTCCAAGCTCTTTTTTTTTTCAGAAAAACTATTCTTCGTTGGGCGTTTACGTTCTCGAAGTTGGGTCCCCGATAATTAAGATTGTTAACTACGTTCGTACTCATTTAAATGTATGTGGATGTAATGTGGCTTGGAATTGTTCAGATAATCACCCGCGACATAAGTCATATCTATAAGATTTTGTTTACGATCGTTTTCAACAACACAAAAATACAATTAACATCAACGCCGTATACATGTTTGTATTTCAAAACTACCAGCCTGCGTAATGTTCTATTAAAAGCGCGACTATATTTATGTTAAATGACGATATGTATGAACAGCGCATGCCCCAAACATGCGTTGAAACATGTTTCCGCATGGACATGTTCGTAAATCGATTCACGTCGGCTATATAATCTCAGTGAATCGGTTATTTGCAACCAATAACGTAGAAGGTTAAACGTCGAGATAACTCGAAGAAAAACATCAGCTACTCTTGACTTGAGTTGTTCCACTTGAAACAGTAAAGGTGAAAAATAATACCGAACATATGCTTGATAAACATTTATGGACTTCATTCTTCGTCAATGTGTGTACTTATTTACTAATTATTAAATACTTGCCAGATGTCAATTACATTCATCTTGAAATACGAATCTTTGATTTGTCTGTTTTCAGAGTTGTAATAATATGTCTCTCCCAAACGGAAATATGGAGATCGTCTTCTCGTTTGACACGACCGGAAGCATGTCCAGTTATCTGGCGGAAGTCAGGGGGCGCGTGTCGGACATGGTACAGCGCCTCCAAGCGGACATTCCGGGCATCAAAGTCGGCCTGTTCGCGCACGGAGATTATTGCGACGCACGCACCTCGTACGTCACCAAGTTCGTGGACCTCACGAATGACGTACCTAAACTAGTTGACTTCGCACAGACCGTCGGCTCCACGGGCGGTGGGGACTCGGACGAGTGCTACGAGCTCGTGCTGCACGAGGTTCGAACCAAGCTTTCCTGGACGCCCGGCACACAGCGGGCTCTGGTCATGATTGGCGACTGCAACCCACACGAGCCATCCTACACGCAGAACACATTGAAGCTAGACTGGAGGAATGAGGCTGACGCCTTGGGGAAAATGGGGGTCCGAATATACGCGGTCCAGTGCGGCTCGTCAACATCTGACAAGTTCTACTCGGATATTGCGCGCCGAACGGACGGTCAACATCTAAAGCTTAGTGACTTTACAAACGTATTCGACATGTTGATGACCGTCTGCTACAGAGAGAAGGGAGACGAGCTATTCAATGCTTACGAGAAGGAAGTCAGGGGACGCGGGGTCATCCACAAAGATATGGACGCCATGTTCGATAATCTCAGAGACAAAGCAATCTTGACCTCGACCGTGGCGGCACCTCCGAAACTCACAAAGATCAGTTCTAAACCGAAAGCAATTAAACTCACCAAAACGGTTAAAGCAAAGAAAGCTGTTTCGAAGACACCCAGCGCTAAGGTCTCAAAGGGCGACAAATCGCTCATAAAACAGCCGCTTTCTGCCGCACTGAAGAAGTACCTCGTCGCAAACATGCCAAGACTGCGTCGTGAGAATGTCCCAGAATGCAACTTTATGCTGAAAAACCTGTCCTGGTCTTCATGGCAACACGCAATTTCGCCTGTTAAGAAAGACACCATCCAATGTTCCCGCCGCGGTCTAGGGTGCGGCTACAGAGTTCCGCGGATTTTCGGCGGAAAAACAAAATTCCCAGCCCTTTACGAACTTGCCGTACAGATAAAACAACGGTCGCGAAAATATGTTGTATTCAGCAAATTCAGCGGGCGCGGTTTCTCCGGTAAAGTCAATTGGGAGAAGCAGCTGATTAGAAAGAAAGACATCAAAGCACAGATCGACAAGGTGGTTCAAAAGAACTGCAACATCTTTGTTCGAAGGGCTGTCGTAAAAACGGTCAAGTCACGTGACGAGATTGAGCATGCGCAGAAGAGATACGATTACGCCTGGCAGAGAATCCGTAATGGACGATGCGGACATAGACACGTGACTAAGACAAACGTTGACATCTCAGAGCCAATGGAATCATGAATGTAAACAATGAACATTGTTTTAAAATTTAAAACAAAATCGTGCACATCAATGCCGATGGTTTTATGAACATTCGCAAGCGATATTAGTGTAAATAAAGACAAACATTGTTACCCGGTGTACAATTTTGTTTCAGTATTTTGTTGTTCACGCCATTAATGATGTACATTGTTCTATACTTATGAAATCCTTATTTGTTATACTTGTTGTTACAAATATAAATATATGTGTTTATTTTATTTTGTTACATATCGTTTTCAAGACACTGTAAGTCGCATATATTGTTTATTAATAATACATAATGTTATACATAAAAAAGTGTCGATATTTTAAATAAACACCACAAAATTAAAAAAAAATAAAAAATTGTCTAAATGAATAATGTTTTAGTGCGACTCAAATTGTTAACATTCTGGGGTCCGTCTTATCAAAGATCGTACGACATTGTTAACTTACGATTGCATTTTGTAATTTTAAAATATAAGTGATTATGATCTGTATGTTTCAAATATAATGGATATTTGACAGCTTCTTTGGAAATGAATGGAAATGTTCAACAAAAGTAATTATAAATGTTACGGTTACGTATATACGGCGCTTCGAAATTGCATCGTATGGTGAGAATGTCGAACGATGTTTGATATGACGGGGCCCTGGACTTTGGGTATGAATGTAAAGAACAGTGAAACGGGAAGAAAGATACTCAAGTATAATATAGGAGGCAATTCTTGTAGCATAATTTACAATCTTTACTGTATTGTCTCCCTTGACAAATTAGGTTGATTTCACTTTGCGTATATGTACTTCTTGATAAAGACACCTGAAACTTGCGCATACGTGTACGAATAAAAACAGTTCAGACTTATTAGACAACGATATATTTGATATTTAACTATCCGAAAATAGTTTAACTTTAAACAAATATTTCAATATGGTTTAACATGGTTTTCATCCTACTTACATGAAATCTGCGCTGTGTTAACCGGTAATGTAATTTCTGTATATAGTTTGAATTGTGCATGAACATGCAACAAGTTGCCCAACTTCATGCTCATTTTTTTTTATTAGTTTTGGGTCTGACTCAATCCTGATTTCGAGGACCAATATGTGCATATTCTAATTGCTGAGATTTAAGATTGTACGTGCTCTGACCGACATTCTCATTTATAATCTGAGTGAAAAAATCAAATCTCATCTCCTGAGTTGAGCTTACGAGAAAGTTCAACGTTTATGATAGTATGCCAAGGTCCTCACATAAAGCAGCCTCGGTAGCGAAAAGAGCTCATAAACTTCGAAATACGCATGAAAATGTAACAGCTAACAACGCCAAAATTGTCTTTCTTGTCATGAAAAATAGTTTAACACCATACTATGTTCTGTGACTTTACTGTAATTATTTCTCGAAAGCGGTATCTGTGCATGTTGACCTATGACCCCGCCATGAAAGGGGTCATCTGGGCTCCGGCAACAGGTGGCGATTTCACTGACCGTTCTCTGGTTAAACTGGGCCATTTTCTGCACTGGTGGAAAGTTATTGAATGACTGATTTTTTTCTGGTGGTATGGGCAACACTTTTAACAGAATCTCCAACTGTTCATACTTGTACTTTTTAGACGGAATTTTGCATAATGCAAAAACTACAAAAAAGAACACTGTCTTAACGCAAATAACTTTATCGTGTGCAATAACAAGCGATGTTATTTTTAACGATACCATAAATTTACTGTATTTATCAATTGTTCATATGGGTTACGTGTATGTTCTTAAAGGTATTAATTGTCGTACTATTGTGCATGTTGTCCTCTGCAATACGTCTAGTATCCAAGAGCCGTTGAATGCACAATTAGATGACATTCAAGTGACCTTGGCGCCATATGGCGGAAGTAATTTATTGACCGATCTAGGCAAGTAACATGTTGCCAAACGATCCAAAATAAGTCAGATTCAAAACTCATAGCATGTGGAACAAAGGTATATGAAACGCAAACCAATTATTTGCGGTGCATTTCACATTCGTAAATTGCAACTGTACAAATAAAATAACACTTACAAATGCTTAAATAATTGTTGTCATGTTCTAGTAAAAGCATTTCCATACATAAAGTTCAACTATAACATCGGTCTTGACTCGATATATCTCGTGTAAATTCATATCTGCAAGAACTACGGGTCTGTCCAAGTGTGTCACCACTTGTCCGGTCCATTTTTCTCCAGCAGGTGTTCCATTACTGATAACGTGCGCCGTCAATTTAATGTTTCTCAAACACCAACTGCTCATTAGCTATAATTTCGAATTTCACCTGGTGTCTATCGATCAGAAGACAATGAGCGCGCGCTCAAGTTCTTGTTATTTCTTTGCCGGACCATATGTTACTGGTCGGTGAATTGTTTTGTCAATATCAACCGTTCTGCAAATTGATTTTTGATTCACAGCAGGCGACTGCATTGAATTTGTCGTCGGCTTATCCATTTAAAAGGGTTAAGGGGTCACACTGGATGTCGTCTGCTTCAGCAGCTGATTGGAACAGATGTGTTTCATGCAGTCCGTGGACCGCCAATAGATCAACAGACAGACCGTCTTTTACTGCGAATTTTGGCGGGAAAAAGTAGGAAGCGTTTTATCGCGCGATCTGATTTTAATGTTCTTCTTTATTATTTATATACAAACATGCATAAATATTAAACTGCAGCAATGCAATCTCAAAAGCTGTACACATCATGATGCAGCGAAAAATATGCATAAAATATAAGCAGTTTAGTTACCTTTATTTAGTTTACGGGCATGGGTCAATATCGATTGCTTACATTTCTTGCAAGATCACTGTAGAAATATCTGACATTTCTCTTAATCAATACTTCAAGAAAATATTCGTGTAAAAAATAATACTTTTGTGATAATAAATGTAAATCTTTATTTAAATATTAAAAATTCGAAGATCATTGCGACTTTTAATGGACATGGCCCTAGGACGGTTGCACTGATGTGTCTGTTCACACATCTCGCACATTTCTTGCGGTTTATATACAACAACTAAAAGCAAAATACTTGTGTAACTGCTTTTTAACTACTTTATGAATTAATCAATTATCAGTGATCTTATTGTCATGCTGACATTCTGTTTTTGTTGGCTGTGACACTTTAATCTTGTCACGGGGCTTATACTTTCGTGCTCGATTAAGCGCTTTAAACCCGCGGTGACGGGTAGAAGAGCAAGGGTTGATAGATTTCTTTATACTGCTATCAGATTAGAGTAAGCGTCATATCAAAGGCCCTGTCATATTGGAGACCCTGTCAATTTAAGACAAGCGTGTATAACCTCATTGAGACAAAAAAAAAATTACCGCGTTATAATTAATAACTAAAAATGTAAGATGTAAATAACATTTAAATAAACGCTTTTAATTATAAATATTACTAATGCTAGCGATGGGTTTAAGTTTTTCGGCTTCATTGGCATTTGTTCTGAAACAATTCTAAAAGTACCCAAAATCTACAACAACCAATCTTTCAACCTCTGAATTAAGGTTAAATAATCAAAGCGCTGAATGCACTGAAGTTGTTCGCTGCTGTCGTCCTTGATTAGCTTATGCGCATTGCACAGGCTAATCAGTGTGCACAGGCTAATCTTATTTGACACGCATTAAGCCCCGTTTACCCTGAAAGCAGCGAATATGTACAGAGTGTTATCTAGAGTCCGTGTAAGAACATACTGATTTGATAAACATGCTCTGTAACTTTAGTCGTGAGCTAACGCTCACAACTAATAAAATAAATCATACATTGAGTTTGTATGTTAACTTTTTTCAGAAGTAATTTGCAGACTTGACACGTATCCAGAGATGAGACTCTCGTGCAGTAGCTTTAAAACTAACATAAATGAACCACGCTCTGTGAAAACTGGGCTTAATGCATGTGGGTAAAATGTCGGCCCAGATTTGCCTGTGTGGACAGGCTAATCACAGGCGAATAAGGAATGACACATTTTTGTCTAAACTTGATTTTTCATAATAAGGCACTTCCTTTAAACGAAACTACCATAAACGCGGAAAGTGTCGTCCCTCGTTAGCCTGTGCGGACTGCACTGGCTAATCTGGAACGACACTTTATGCATATGCATTCAACCCGATTTTACCAGAGCGCGTCTCAAATGCATAGTAATGTTTTTCAAGTATTGCAACGAATTGGCAAATTTATTATATTAAATTGAGCCGCCGTACTCTTACGTTCGTGTTCTACTCAAGTTACAAAAGCTGACATTCAACATAACTCCACTGGGCTCTGAATGAAATATAACAATTTTACAACCTTGCGTAAAATTCGATAGTACTCATAGCCCCGGACAAGCTGTCGACATTGAGGACATTAAGGCGATCAGATAAGATCCATAATTGATATTTAAAACTATTTGGGACTCTAATAAACAGATCGCAATTTTCTTAATACACCGGGACGCTTTTTTGCGATCGTTATATATAATTTGTATGGTATACAATACAACGAAGTTGATTCAGTGCAGTTGTTCAGTCTACATTAAAAAGTGATTTTTTTTTGTGTGAGCGTTAGCTCATGCTAAAGTAGAGAGGCAGTTTTGAAACTCAGTATGCTTAACTACGCTAGGGACGACAACTGCAGCTAGTAAAGATAACCACTGCCTGTTTACACTGTAGCAGACAGCATGTATAAGGTTTAAGAGCTTGTTCAACGAAATTGGCCAGTCTAGTGTTTATAATAGCTTGTGCGACGACATTTGCCAGTTTATCATTGAAATCTGTACATATTGGCTGCTTTCATGGAAAACGGGGCTTAATGCTGCATGAAATGTCTGTCATGTTGAAAACATTGTTGCTCAATTATTTAAAGAAAATAAATACAGTATTAGATACAGATAACACAACATGTACATGATTATAGGCTTGTTATTTTTTAACAAGGAAACAAAATTCTAAAGATGGTTGCCAGTGCAGCAACCAATGGTGGAAAAAAGAGACATATTGTTGTTATTTTGTCTAAGTTATCTCTGTAACATAAATATGAGGATAAACAGTGCACACACATCTCGACCTGTGCTTTAAGACACACTCTGTATAAATTTGAAAGGGTTGTGTTCATTTCAAACTTGCGATATAAAAAGCTATAACATAATTTTGAAAACTAAAGTGCGTCTCAGATATGCAATAGCGAACACTTCAGTGCCTTCAGCGCTTTGATTTATATCTCTTTTTATATTCAGTATTATCAAATGCAATATACATGTATATATAGAGAGAAACATGCTGACGTGTTAAACCCAATTTGACAGCAAAGATGTGTTCATATTCACACAACTGGGATGACCTGTTAAATTGCGTACGGCAAAGATGACCAGTTGTGGCCCATACCACCAAGATGACCACTTCCTGTTCATTCAACTAAGATGACCACTTCCTGTTCATTCAACTAAGATGACAACTTCCTGTTTGTAAAAACTAAGATGACCAATTCCGGTTCATACAACTAAGATGACCAGTTCCAGTGTATACAACTAAGATGACCAGTTCCAGTGTATACAACTAAGATGACCAATTCCGGTTCATACAACTAAGATGACCAGTTCCTGTTTGTACAACTAAGATGACCAGTTCCTGTTTGTACAACTAAGATGACCAGTTCCTCTTTATACAACTGAGATGACCAGTTCTTGTTTATACAACTAAGATAAACAGTTCTTGTCAATACAACTAAGATGATAGGTCCTGTTCATAAAACTAAGATGACCAGTTCCTGTCCATTCAACTAAGATGACCAGTTCCGGTTCATGCAACTTAGATGACCAGTTCCTGTTCATACAACTAAGATGACCAGGTCCTGTTCACACCACTAAGATGACCAGTTCCTGTTCATACAATTAAGATGACCAGTTCATGTTTGTACAACTAAGATGAGCTGTTCCTGTTTGTACAACTAAGATGACCAGTTCCTGTTTATACAACTAAGATGACCAGTTCTTGTTCATACAACTAAGATGACCAGCTCATGTTCATACAACTAAGATGACCAGTTCCTGTTCATAAAACTAAGATGACCAGTTCCTGTTCATAAAACTAAGATGACTTGCTCCTGTTTATATTACTAAGATGACCAGTTCCTGTTTATACAACTAAGATGACCAGTTCCTGTTCATACAACTAAGATAACCTGTTCCTGTTTGTACAACTAAGATGACCTATTCCTATTTATACAACTAAGATGACCAGGTCCGTTTCCTACAACTAAGATGACCAGTTCTTGTTCATGCAACTAAGATGAACAGTTCTTGTTAATACAGCTAAGATGACAAGTTCCTGTTCATACAACTAACATGACTAGTTCCTGTTCATAAAACTAAGATGACCAGTTTCTGTTCATAAAACTAAGATGACTTGCTCCTGTTTATATTACTAAGATGACTAGTTTCTGTTCATACAACAAAAATGACCAGTTCTTGTTCATACAACTAAGATGACCAGTTCCTGTACATACATCTAAGATGAAGAGTTCCGGTGCATGCAACTTAGATGACCAGTTTCTGTTCATAAAACTAAGATGACCACTTCCTGTTCATACATTTTAGATGACCACTTCCTATTCATACAACTAAGATGACCAGTTTCTATTCATACAACTAAGATGACCAGGTCCATTTCCTACAACTAAGATGATCAGTTCCTGTTCATATTTACAAGATGACCAGTTCCGGTTCATACAACTAATATGACCAGTCCCTGCTCATACAATTAAGATGACCAGTTCTTGTTTGTACAACTAAGATGACCAGTTCTTGTTTGTACAACTAAGAAGACCAGTTCCAGTTTATACAACTAAGATGACCAGTTCCTGTTTATACAACTAAGATGACTAGTTCTTGTTCATACAACTAAGATGAAAAGTTCTTGTTCATGCAACTAAGATGACCAGTTCCTGTGTGTACAACTAAGAAGACCAGTTCCAGTTCATATAACTAAGATGACCAGTCCGTGCTCATAAAACTAAGATGACCAGTCCATGCTTTTACATCTAAGATGACCAGTTCCTGTTCATAAAACTAAGATGATCAGTTCCGGTTCATACCACTAAGATGACCAGTCTCTCATCATACAACTAAGATGATCAGTTCCTGTCCATAAAACTAAGATGACCAGTTCCGGTTCTTACCACTAAGATGACCAGTTCCGGTTCTTACAACTAAGATGACCAGTCCCTCGTTCAACAGGTGGTCTGCACGGTTATTGTAACAGTACAGCGAGCGGCGCTTTTAAGAGGGCTTTCAAACGCTTCAAGTATTTGTCAAGACTACTTAGCGCAAAATTGAATAAACTGCTCAGACATTCTGGCACCAACGAAGTGTCAACACAGAACACCTCTAGAGCAATTTATTACCGAACGTATCAAAATAAAACTTAACCGCCGGAATGAAAATAAAATTGATTTATACTGATTATTGTGTTACAGTACTTGTATACTTTACATATGCGCTGAATGACGAAGTAAATTTTAATCATGTACGTTCAATCATATATTAATTGAAACCATTTGTGCGCAAACGAAAAATCGGTGAGCGTTTACAGTTAAAATAACACTTCTTATGACTAACTATCACCGTGGTCTCATTAGCGGACATATTTGCTCCAGAATAGACTGCGCGGATTCATATGGCATAAGACCGATTTTCGCATGTCGCGACTCATTCGTATATGCATCTTAAATAAATTAGCGCTGAGACCCTTTTTCTTCGTTTTGATTATATGTATATGCATTATTTTCTTTGTTCTGTATTCTAGTAGGTCGGCGAAGAAAATGTTCCGGTATTCGTTAGAGGGTTCGATCCGCTGTTTAAAATTCGGAACGGGACCGGCGGAGTTTTTTGTAATTCTGTACTTGGACGTCAAAATACGAGCTGTTTGCGGATGAAAACCACTTCAATACTTTGTATTCCTTTGTGAAAAAAAAAGTTCTTATTTTGTAAAATATTTTGAACCCTGCATTTAAGTCCAATTTAAAGTTTAAACGCGCTTAATACTATTTGCTGTCTTAAAAAATATCTCGTTATTTTCACCAATTGTCCCTGTATCGCACAATCTCAACATTTCTCTCGGAGATTCATAGTTACAATAAATATACTTAGCATACATGGGCGACGCACAGGCGCCAACAAATATGTTTTTCCTGAGCAATATATTATTAGCTTCGTCTGTGAACAGATGTTCTTATATCTATCGGGGTATATCAGCTATAAGTGAGAAATCCAGTAACAAACCATATCTCACTGGGGTGTAAATACCATTCGTATGTAAATATCCTCGGCGCCGAACTGTCGGGAGAATGTCTCTATATGCAACAGGTGTTTAGCGTTCGTAGTCACGTGATATAGTTTCGGCGATATTCTCCCTTTATCCTTGATCCTAGATAACCTTTCATGGCGACAGTAATTCGATTAGCGCCACGAGTCTATGAGAAGGCTCGAAAACTCACCACAAAACACGTTTCAGCTGTTTTATAAAATTATAAATAATTTTATTAGGCCGAGCTTAACGTAACAAATTGTTTTTGTGGTGGGATTAGCGAAGTGTCGAGCCGACATTGTAAGAATGCAGAGTTTAAACTGAGCCAAGTGTTTACTATTTCCGAAGATCGTATTTCAAAGACGGCGCTGTAAGTGTCCAATTATGAATGTTTTGTTTAAAAATATGCTAATTATACGTTTAATTATATAACGAAGAATATGCCCCGCTGAACGAAGGCGCCAGGTTTCTCATAAGAAGAAATGCGATCCGCTGTGATCTCATTTGCTCTTTGCTGGAGGGGTAAATAGCAATACTATGCATTATATCATAATTTATTTGCACTCAGTAACTAGTTTTGATAATGTTCGCTAGTCATTGGAGCCATTTGTAGATATAAATAGCGATATGGTTGGGTGTAATCTATGATAATTGTTCAGTGTAATCTAATTGCGACACACTAGGGTGGTGGATCTAGACCATCTGCTTCGCGGCAGCTCCCCAGTGTCGTCTGCTTAACATGCTCTGGAATGTCCCTTCTAGAATGACAGGCTTAGAATTTATATAATATGATTTCTATTTGTATAATGTTATATATTACATAATTATATATTTTTTTTTAGTAATTTTGTTTTTTCAACGCTAAATAAAAAAATTAATTTAATTTTTAAATTAATTTTAAGACAGGTCTTTTCTAAGCTGTGCTTAATCTTGAAGCAATGGTGACTGTTACTTTTCTTGTCAACTTTCCTAAACAATTATGTTAAATGTCCATGTTATTCTGCGCTGTAACGTTAGATTACCAAACTAAAAGTGGTGCGACACACTGATTCATGTACATATAGTATTTATGAATATGCGTTTAATTACAAACAATAAACGGTAGCGAACACTAAGGTATCTGAACTCCATTAATTGCCAATTTATCAACACCAATAAATTACCGTTCACACGCCTGGCGGGAATAAGCTTTTGACAATTATAAAAATATTGATAATAAAGGCCGTTTATAGTTTATCATCGCCTTTAATTTACGATCATAGCCAGGCAGACGACGAGTAAGCGGTGCGTAGAAAACGATGCGCCAGCCGCATATTTCCGAAGTCTCGCTTTAAACACCTGTCTACTCGCGGGCGCCAGACAGCCGGCATGTCACGGATTGTTAACTCCGGTTGTAGCGCACTCCACCCACCTCTGCCCTCTCGTGTTGTGCGGCTTCTCCAATTTAGCCTCTGTCATCGTCAGTGGTTTTACTTGTGCGTCGACGACGAATTTCCGTGTATGACTGACTAGATATGAAATTCTTCCACGTTTAAATGTCACCGTACAACGCGTCGAATGATAATTGTTTTGATGTCGAAGCTTATTGCAAATGCTTCGCGACTTAATCATCATTTGATTTATACAGAACTTAATATCTAATTAAGCTTTGCAATATCGCAGCAAGGACACATGGTCGCCCGACGCCAGTGCTTGGAAACGTCACAAACGTCTTGCCTTGAATCGTGTGTGGGTTTGATTAGAAAGACACTTTGAACTTTAGATGTGACAGTTATTCATCATTTTACTATTGTGTTTTTTTCTACGTCAAATATACATGTTCAACAAATGAAGATTTTTGCAAATTCATTCCGTGTACTTTGTTTTATCTTGCACGTCATAGGTAATAAATGTTTCAATATTTAGTGGATGTTAATTGTCTTGTTTCTATTGTCAATCGTTTCCAAAATAATGACATACAACATAAACATACCTGCTTTTTGTTAGTTAAAATAATACAGGATATGTATCATATGTGCGGATGCTATTGAACGCATACAATATAAGTAACGTGACCTCGTGCACACAAGTGGAAGCCTTGGTAACAGGTGGAGACGGCAATTAAAACCTAAGAGGCAAATTCTCCCGAGTGCCGATTCTCCCGATGGATATTTTCCGCAGTTTATTCCGACGCGATATTCACCAATTTGTACGACAGATAAGGACCTAATGCATTTTGGCGGGCTATCAACGATACGTCTGCGGCGGAGAAAACATGGCGGACAAACATCTGTCTTTTGGTATCGATAAATTGCTCCGGCAGCCAACTTTTCCCTGACACATATCAACATTATAACAACCTGCTACCTCGAGAAAACATCGATAACTTGTGGCAAAACTGCAGAATAGTGAAGATTGATTCGCCCGCACGCCATCTGGAAACCGCCCATGTAAAGACGGACGGTCGATGCACAACTAGACGTGATTTCTAGTACAAGTGAAAGACAAAAGAATGTAACATACAGTTTCCAACAGAAAAAAATAATTCCGCAGATGGTTTCGATTTGTTTGTACTGGTCCTTTACTTTTAAAACAATGACATAATTATTCGCAAGACTTTCATGATCATATAACAATTATAAGATGACATTAAGTATGCATAGAAGGAAATGAGTTTTATATGCTTGATTGGAAGCGCGTTCGACGTGACCAGATTTTTGGAATAATAACCAAACAACGCTTACACTGTTTCTTTCTTCATGCGACTCTCTCTCTCTCTCTGGACCCGGGTACTCAAAACTGTAACGGCCTGCTAAGGTTACAGTCAACTTCAAACTCAAATAAAATAATTTCGAAAGCAAGGTTATGACTAAACATATGCATTTTTTAGAGAATTGAATTTGTTTTAGAATGAAAACATATATATTAAACGGTTAGCAATTAAGTAAAAATAAATAATTTTATACAAAAAACGGCTGGTCGTTTAAGTTTTTAGCAACCAGGCACAGAGCGTTGGATTAACAAGGTGCGGTATAAGTTAGACACCGGCACGTATTATCGTTATCAAATACTTCTCAACTTTTCAACAGGTGACAAAGCAGCGCCGAGAAGTCTGCCAGTCCCCGGGACATCGTTCTCCTTGAAATATTTTACTTCATTTAATTTGCATAGTTGAAAACAAGCACGCCTACCGCTCTGTGGCTTACACTCGATGTATTTAACAGAATGTGGGTTTCTGATGGAACGGATTTGAAACATTTTGCACCATACTTTATTCTTGTTTATCAGCTTAACGTTTACTTTTATTATTCTTTATGACTTTTAAAACAACAGATTATGTTTATATATTTATCAACTTTGCCATGACTGATGATTTATCATGATCTTTACATTCGTCATCATCGTCGTCTTCGTCATCATCAACATTATAATCACCATCATCATTCTCCCCCCTCCTCCTCATCATCATTATCATCATCATAGTCATCATGATCATCATCACATGAAAATTAAGTGATACCCTGTACTCATCATCATCGTCAAACGGCAGCATCCAACAAAACAAACATGAAATAACAGTATAACAGCAACACTATTTTCGATTTTCATTTCAACATTTTAATACTCGCATCATACGACAAAGCGTTTTCAAATTATGCAACTATCTTCAAGAACTTGTCTTTGTAATTTGAACGTAACGCAACAAAGGAAAGTTTATAATATAATGTAAGCATGTTTTGTTCAAATTAAACCGTCCGAAAATGCCCCCAAACATAACAAATAACAACCGCATTGAAAATAAAATATATACATCTGATACAGTTTAATTAACACAAAAGCGTTGACTCAAAATAAACATATAATTTCATAATGTTCTTTCAATTTTCCAAATTTAAACTGAACTAACATTTGGAAAAGCAAAAACTAAAGTGTGTATATTGTTACTCTAAACCCTCAGCAAAAAAAAGGGTGTATAAAAATGTTAATGCTTCGCGGCACTCTGGGGTTATAATCAATTTTAATCCGCAGACTTTCTGTCGCCAGTGGGATTTGAATGCGTGCCACCATACAATCTCCCGCGCGGCCAGATGGCTTGAAAGCTCGAGAAGCTTTATCCATGGGAGACATGAGTTTTAACGCGTCAAAAATGTAGAGACAATGCCGGGTGAAAAAGTGGCCAAAAATCACACTTAAAATAGCCCGGGACTTTTCAGCATAGTTAAATAAATAAAAAAAAAAGTTAACACTTATGAATTAACAAAGAGTTGAAATAGATCTTGCACCAAAATTTGTTTATCAAAAATCAACAGGTTGTAACAATAGAACTTTAAAATAGTTGCATTTATCAGGTTAGCACTTAAATATGAAGCACATAATTTGCCATTTATAAACCTCTGGAGCAACAAAATAAGAGGTACCGGTATATACTTATATTGTACATCTCTATTAGTTTAGACGCGATGTTCTCTTAAATTAATGAGCGGTTTATTTAAATAAAAATAATTGACTAGATATCAGTAGATCAGTATTATAACACATATCAAGAATTATCAGTGTCCTACATACATTTCAATAATTTAATTTCTTATAAATGTCAACACTTTCAACGAAAGAGTTTTTTTTATGATGAATTTGTGAAATTGTATTTTCTTGTCAAATTCTCAATATTTCGATCAAGAATAAACTGTTCATTCTTGCTGGTTCTTTTAACCAGATATTTTTTTTTATTTATTTCAAAAACTATTTAAATAAAGTATTTGGTAACATTCAAACTCGTAACTTGAAGAGTGTTTTGTCCGAGATCACAGTTTTGCCAGAAGATACATTACATTAATTAATTATATAATGTAGCAACAACAGAACAGAACAAACGACGGAAGTGACAAAATAATTCCACCGCGTGTGAGATGGAGTGGGCAAGGGGCGCCTAGTGTCGGCGACGCGCCTTGCCCTCTGTCTGAATTGTCCGAGTACACGAGTCCACGCACTCAGCAAACGACGCGTCCTTCACTTGGGGACTACAAATGTCCGAGTCCGCCAGCTTGCTCAGAGCGTTTATATAACTGCACGCGATCCGGAGTATGGCGAGCTTGGAGAGTTTCTGGTTGTAAGAGTAGGACGGCACCGCGTGGCGCAACCCATCGAACGCGGCACTAATCGTATGAACACGTGTCCTCTCTCGTGCATTCGCCTCCACGCGGCGTTCACGAGTCATGTTTTTATAGTTCTTTCTGCACTTCCGGCTGTTGCTACTGTCTCTCGGACTTTCCGGTGAACTGTTCAGATTACTTCCTGTCTCATCGTCCGACTGACAGGGTTTGGGACTCACGTCCCATTCTGGGGGTTTTGACTTACAATTATTACGATTGTCTTTTTTCTTTGACACACGGTGTTTAGACAGCGATGTCGTTGACACCGGCATCAGAGATGGCCGTGGTGAAGTGGATCTGCTGGTTTCCTCTTGACTAGAATTATGGGTATTATGCTGCAGTAAATGTCCATGGACACCGACACTAGGTATTGTAGGTAACCCGCCGGTACTGAAAGCCGGAAACCCTGGTGGTAAATGTGGCGCCGTTGCCGGAAAACCTGGAGGAAACTGTCCATAATAAAATGGCGGTAGCACGTATGGATGATGCCGCAAGTCAGGGAACATGAAGGGCGGCCGAAGGTGAGGATGCTGGGGGTTGAGCCTGTCTTTGACAAGGATGAGATCAGGGCTGGTGGTGTCCGCAGAGTCGCGCGAGTCTTCGTGCACGCGCTCCGGCGTCGACTCCTCGCTCCGCCCACTTTCCGAGCAAGCACTTCCGGGACTATCCGGGCACAAGCGTTTAATGCTAAAGTCAGTTGTTCTGCGCTTCGGTTCACTCAACTTCCGCTTGTTCTTCCTCGGGGTGTCCGACGAGGAGAATTCAGAGTCGGAGCCGATTTGTCTCTTATAAAGTTTTAAATCCGGTGTGGGGACCACTAACAGCGGCGACCGCACATTCCGATGGCGAACTGTCAATTCTAACGCCATTATAATACTTCATCAATATCAATTCCTGGTATGTTTTACACCGAGTATTAGATTTCTCAATTATCCATTGTCATTTTCCTTTATTTCACTAGTCCAACAGCTGTCTTGAAACGTGTGTACATAAATCGATTTACACACCCAATAAAAACTGGACTTTCAATTAAATCACACAATTGATAAATTCACACGTATATATATGTCCTTTCTTCAACACGCACGGTACAAACATAAACTATTATTGTCCACTTCTTTTCCTTGTATGCAAATTAGATTTCAAAAACAAGTCCGATTTACTATTTTCTGTTCAAAGTCACTTATTTAAACAACAAATTAATTCGCAATATGATAATTATCGTGTTTAGAAGAGCGGTAACACGGCGATGCTCTCTCTCGCACTGACTATCGACAACTGATCGGATTTTCATTCGCGAGGTTGTAATAATGTACGGTACAGCGTGAACGTGATTACATTAGAGCGCTCGCCACACTGTCTGCCAGATGGTTATAGAGCGGAATGTTCGCCTATCGCGTTTGTTTATTGACTATCAGTGCGCTAGATATGGAGCGCGCATTGAAGCTGCAGTCAGGAGTGGGTTTCATTAACTGTCCCGCCGACCCTGTGCCGTTCGATCCCGACCCCATCCGGTTTGTCATCCAGTTCAAGCCTTAAGTATATAAACATAAATTATTCAAAAGAAAGCAAAAAAAAAAAAAAAAACAACAGTAGGAAAATAATTCCATTATTTTACGTTTCCTTAGGCGCTGACAACCATATGTGTTATACTACCGGGTTTGACAAATAAATATATAATGTATAGAAACATTTACATTTATTATATTTGCTGTGTGAAGTACGCAACATTATGTTCGTATACGACCATGATTTGTTTTCTTTTCCCATTTATCGTGATATGATATGAGCCTTGTTATGAGAAAAACTGGGCTTAATGCATGGATTTTGAGTGTCATCCCAGAATAGCCTTTGCAGCATGCACAGGCTAATCAGGGACGACACTTCCCCCTAAACTGGATTTTCGCTGAGAAGAGACTACATTGAAACAAAACATACCAGAAAAGCGGAAAGCGTCGTCCCTGATTAGGCTGTGTGGACTGCACAGGCTAAGCTGGGGTGACACTTTACGCACATGCATTAAGCCCATTGTTCCTAGAACGAGGCTCATATTCCAAGGGTGGGTGGGGTGGTTCAGAATACTGAGCTTAGAGTACGCATCCATTTTTCCTAGTAGTATAATTTGCTGTTTACTTTCCTTAATGTTTCGTTTTATGTAAGGTCATGACATACCGTGTACAGTGAATTATCAACAGTTACTGTCAGAAATATCCAAAGCCATCACTGCATTACTCATCGTATTATAAACCCAATTACGTTATAAATGTCATCGTCACCAGTGTTTTGTTTCTTAATAGGCTGATAACTAGAAATAACAAAGTAATAAAATACGCAAAAGCACCTGTTCGAACTTTCAAATGATGTTTCTAACGAAGATTTAATTAATAATACAAGTTTCTTAAGCGTTGTCTTAGAACCGTGAATTTTCCGATTGAGGACAGCAATTTTAATTCACTGTTTAATAATATGAATAAACATATCAATTATTTTTTGGACGGAATTAAAGTGAGCAGCTGGGAATAAAATGTGAACCGAGAGCGAGGTACTGTCCCCCTTCCCTGGATAAGGAATCGAGCCCAAAGGCACTGCGGTCGATAAAGAGAAACACGTTTTCACTGGCAGTTCTCGCCATCTGTAGGCCACCGCTGATATTGATCCCCGAGAAAACTGTTTCGATGAGCTCGGTTGCTCATAATGTTTTATTTGCCGAACGTCTCTCTTTTCCCGATGCAACAAGATTCTTTCAAGCCGCCCGCCACACATGTTCCCGTGATCGATTGCTGCGTCCAATGAATGATTGTAATCACGCGCTCTTGGTAACCGGTTGAACATAATCCTATTATTCTCTCAGCCTCTAGCTCGCGCCAGGTGGCTGTGCTCGATTCGCAAATCGATTCCAATAATAAGCTCCACTAATCACGCTGGGCCGGATCAATATGGAGGCTGAATAGCGCCGGATAACGACAACGTGCGGCAGGCAGATCGACAGAGCTGATGCTGAAACACGCTAGTTTTAGACGTTTTCCCTTGATTCTGTTGATATTTTCTTGGGAAAAAGGGTTCATGGAACTGAAAACTAATAAAGCGTTATTTCTGCTTCAGACAAAATACGATACCAGCTGCTGCATCATTATAAAAAAAGCTAGCAAAAATAATGTTTTACTTAGTACACAATTATTTTTGCATAATAAAAGTTAAATGGAAGGAAATTCGTCGTGACTTATTTCGTTTAATCGTAATATGATGATAACATGTCTGTATATCGGTACAAAAAATGATGCACTGTAAACAGTATGGTCATAGAACCAGCAAACTACAACATGCGCATACTTTCAACTAGCCACAGAGATAATATATAAATGTTGCGTTTGTTTTAAACTATCAGATAAATCTACACAAATTTGCGATGAGATATACGTTTGATCTTCGCCAGCTGTCCGACCGTCTGGCGGCAGGCGAACCCGTCTGGCAAAACGGCCACCATCCCAGGGCTGATAAGAAGTCCTCTAAGGTAACGTGCAGTATCTGTCACGTGTTACACGTCACGTGATAGTATGTTGATAGTGATCTCCGATTTTTACAATTCACTGGTTTACACACATGACGCTCGTTAAGTTGGTAAATGCACAGGCTAATTAGGGACGACACTTTCCGCTTAAACTGGATTTTGGCTAAGAAGATTCTTCCTTTCACACGAAAAGTGGAAAGTGTCGTTTCTGATAAGCCTGTGCGGACACAGGCTTATCTGGGACGAACCTGTACGCACATGCGTTTTCCAAGAACCCGACTCGTATGATTTATTAAACGCCTCCGATTCAGTCAATAGGACTAATGGAACAGCTCCCTCGATCCCGGCGCAGCGATGTCGATTTGCCACAGGTGGTACCGGTCAATAGCTACACAGTTTCCAGTAATTAATCGAACGTTATAATCAATCATTAAGTGAGTGAGAGAAATCATTACCCGGGGCATTCGCAGGGCACGAACTTTCGCACCAGACTCTTCGCTGTTTGAAGCCCTGTGCGGAATTAGATAACACACGTTCCCATGATAATTGATAGCAAATGACCGGTATTGATAGGCAATTAATGGAATGAGTTCAACAGGTGACACAGCACCCAGTGGTCATCTCAGAAATGGAACCAGATGGCCAATCAGTCTTTGGGCATGGTTTCTTGCCTCTGAAATATCCGGTTTCATGTTTTTCTCGCATACATTTACTACCGTTGACGTGCATAGAGTGTTCAATTTAATACAATCATATCAGAACAAAACCTCGTTTTGTGAGCAAATTATTTCTTTTATTCATGTACATGAATATCCATACAGTATTGGAATGAATCTGCAATACCGAACTAATCTTTATTATATGTTTGATAATCATTAGCTACAAGTCCATGCACTATGCATAACTGAGGCAGCATGGTCAACAGATCCCACGTTAGTCATTCAAACAGAGCAATAATTATAAATGTAATATTGAGAAGCCCGTGTCTGTCTGAGACAACTTGTCGGCGGCATGTTCCTTAATATAATTAATTATACTACAAGAGTCAGAAGCGTTTATCAACAGCACAAGAAAACCCCAGAAAGAGCACTTTTTCTCCAAGTAGGCGGTATTAAAGATCTAGGTAGTGAGGAGTATAAATACACTGACTGAATATTTTCGCCAGATTTTTGCTGTAAACGCAAGGTGTTCGTAATATCCTCATCGTAAAATTGTCGACATGTCGGCACACTGGCGCCATGCTGTAGATGTAGGCAAATAAACTTCATTTGCCACTGGTAATTGCTGCAGCCAAGTGCGTGAAAAAGAGTCTGATCGTGCGATGCAATGTGTGTGAAGATATAATCGACTAATTTGATTACACCAGTACCAGATGCGCGGGTAGGCATTTGCGTGGACGATGAGTCGCGGGAGGCGAATGCAGGACATAATCCCCACCCCGGAAAATATCCCCTGCCCACTCCCCCGAACATCTGTCGCTCCGGACTTACTTCAAGATAAGAAGAAAACAATGCTCGAAACGCTGGAAGGACTCGGACACATGAATCGCTTTTAAAAAGTGACAATGTAAACAATGTTAATACATGAACTGTAATATGTTGATGATGAATTGAAATAAAATATACTGATACAATTATGGTATTATTTAACAATGTAACATGCTGTAACATGTTGATGGGGAACAGAAATAAAATAAAAGGATGGATTTTATGATTTAACATAATAAGGAATATATAATCTGCTGTTATAAGTTAATGGTGAATATAATTTAAATATACTAAAGAAATATATTATTATTTAGCAGTGTAACCTGCTGTTATATGTTGAAGGGAAATAACATAAAATATAATAATTAAATTTGTTATTTAACACTGAACTATGTTGATGGTGAGTTGAATATGGAGAATATACTGATGGAATATGTTATAAGTTATCTTGGTGCGATAATGTCCGGGGGGGGGAGAATGTGTGTGTATGTGTGTTTGGGGGGGGGGAGAGGGGGGTGTCCGGTACTGGAAAGCATTGTTATCAACGCTTTTTTCCATTGATGTATTTATAAATAAACGCGTCATAATTAATTCAACTAAAACAACTTCTTTACTCATCTTTATTCGAAAGCGACTTTTCCTTTGCTTTCCGGAGTAAAATAGCTAAGTAGTCAGGAGTGCTGGGACACACTCCGCGTCCTCACATAATGTAGTCAGGAGTGCTGGGACACACTCCGCGTCCTCACATAATGTAGTCAGGAGTGCTGGGACACACTGCTCGTCCTCACATAATGTAGTCGGGAGTGCTGGGACACACTCCGCGTCCTCACATAAAGTAGTCAGGAGTGCTGGGACACACTCCGCGTCCTCACATAATGTAGTCAGGAGTGCTGGGACACACTCCGCGTCCTCACATAATGTAGTCAGGAGTGCTGGGACACACTGCTTGTCCTCACATAATGTAGTCAGGAGTGCTGGGACACACTCCGCGTCCTCACATAATGTAGTCAGGAGTGCTGGGACACACTCCGCGTCCTCACATAATGTAGTCAGGAGTGCTGGGACACACTCCGCGTCCTCACATAATGTAGTCAGGAGTGCTGGGACACACTCCGCGTCCTCACATAATGTAGTCAGGAGTGCTGGGACACACTGCTCGTCCTCACATAATGTAGTCAGGAGTGCTGGGACACACTGCTCGTCCTCACATAATGTAGTCGGGAGTGCTGGGACACACTCCGCGTCCTCACATAAAGTAGTCAGGAGTGCTGGGACACACCCCGCGTCCTCACATAATGTAGTCAGGAGTGCTGGGACACACTCCGCGTCCTCACATAATGCAGACTCAGTCACGGGAAGACCACTCACACGTAGAAATACATACATACACCCTTGGGCACGTGAAAACATTTAATTATATACATGGTTTTTATAATTTGATAAATTAATAATCAATTATAACATGTATTTATATTTTCAAAAGTCTATTAAACTCATCTATAATAATATTATGCATTCTTGAAGAAAGTTTATGGAGATACTTGAAGTTTGTTTTTAGGCGGGTCTACAAATATGCTTTAGTACGATAAAGTTGAATGCATGTTTAATAATTGCATTTTGACGGCTGGTATTAAATGCCTTGTTGGCGCCTCGGCCCGCACTTGAACACATGGCATCTGTCAGAAATGCGCTGTTAATTGGCGGCCTTTGAAAATATATTATCAACATCCATTGCAATTTCAACCGCGGCTCAATTAAATGGTTTTTGTTGACTCAACAGGTGATTAAAGAACGGGATTGTGACTATCAAACCCTGCCCGTTCTCGAGTTATCTGTGCCGCCGCCTCTCTGTCTGGTGCAGGCGCCATACTATCACCTGGCCTTTTGATCCAATCTGCGTCGAGTGTTGAGAAATGACTGTAGCCCGTCTTGCACCGTATTTAATAAATACACAAACCAAACAAATGCGATTTGTCGTTTCAATAGTAGATCCAATTCACACCTATTTCGGCTGCGGTCTTATAAAAGCTGGCCTAACTCGCATTGGCGCCGAATTGTCTGCATACCTTAAGAAATGAAAAAGCAGTCTTTGGGCTTTTACAGCGATCAACAAGCTTACGACGCTTGCGATTTAAGAGCTTATTCACAGTTTGAATAGTGATACTAGACAAAACAGGCTCTCTCTTATTGCTTGTATTAGATGACATGCTTGGCGGAAACGAAAGTAGGAATGTAAATTTAAACATTTCAACTATTACAGCGATGGGGGTGATTTATTTCGAGCACGGTTTATTTGACAGTTGGCGACAGGTGGCTTACCGCTCGGCGATATGTAATATGTGACGATCACCTTATGTAAATTTACGACAGGTGCTTCGGCTGTATTACGTGGGCTGTTATCGAAGGTTTTACGAACGTTCGTTTATAATGATAAAGATGATAATGATAATAATAATATAATTGATGATGATGATGCTAATAATGATAATGCCGATGATGATAACAATTATACAATTAATACAACAAATAAAATAAATAAAATAAATAAAATAAATAAAATAAATAAAATAAATAAAATTAATAAAATTAATAAAATTAATAAAAAAATAAATAAAAAAAAAATGAATAAAATGAATGTTCAATAGTTGCATCATAATCTGTAGTAAGAATTGGTATGTCGTAAGTAATAAATAGTGACATATTATTGTTAGCATTGAGCTCACGCGTTTTCTCGATATCTGTCCCATTTTCAATACGTGAATATTGCATGATTTTAGCAAAACGCTTCAATATCCACTATCTTCTAATTTTCGCAAGAAAACAGCAAGAAACACTTCGCACTTTGAAGAAACAAACTTAAAAATGCGGAACAACTGTTTTATGACGCGGGTAGTTATCATTAAACCCACGAGAAAAGTAATTGCAATTATTATTTTTATCACCCATCGATTTATACCACAGGTGAGAGCAGGGCTAATACGAATACTGCTTTCACAGATGGTTGCGTTTATAAACGCACTTGTGCTTTGTTTCTCCCCTGTTTCACCAAGAAGCTAATTATTGTTTTATTTCTATTCACAAAACAGATGTTCATTGCGGGAGCATCGGTCTTTCAGCGTTCTTCTTGGAACTATCGCTTGCACGCGCGTGCACCTGGGGTGTTCTGCAGACGACAACATGAACAACGGCGTCTGTCATTGCGATCTTTGTTAAAAAATATGGGAAAGAAAAGCAAACTATTCATCTGGTCTTTAGACCACTTAAAAAGTAATTACATGTAGTCATCTGGACATGTTAACTTTTATGCGGATACCGCTTTCCAGATTTTTTGCCAGAATAGAAATCAATGAAGGCATTGCCATTCTTTATTAGAAGATTTCAGACATACGTGAATGGGTAAGAAATACAATTGTAGTTACAATTTAAATAAATTCTATAATAATATGCATTTGTCAATTAAAAGCTCTCGATCGTTGGGGTCGTAAAGGTGGTTGGTGCTGGGGTACTTTCTCCTCCATACAAAAGGATATAAGATGCACAATTTGATAATTTTTTTCACAATGTCAATGTAAAAAAACACAACGATTGACATAATTATATTTCAGCTCCACTACCACAAACAAAACTGATCAGAACATGCATTAACGCAGGTTTTCCTGGTGTATCAGCGAAAATCGCAAATTCTCTATACCGTTTGGCACTTGGGATAAGTATTTTATCTCGCACCTTCGCAATTGCACGAGGAGAATTAGCCTGTGAGTGTGGCCACCTGTTTGTCTGCAGGGAAATGTGGCGCCAAGGCAGTTTCCTCGCCAGATTTTGTTTGTTTGATTAATTACGGTGATGGTATTTGCACGATTCGGAGTGGCAGATTTCACAAAATAACTCGCAGAAACATTGTCATTAAACTCGTAATAAATAACTTCATGCATTTTTTCGTCATTGCTAAGCGAGTTCGGCATGCTTGTGTCCTGGAATGGAACTACTATTTACATTATTGTATATATTATAAACAACACCGGGCGTTAATTCACCACGTTGTTAAATAATTGTAAATTATTAAGCAATATGTTTAAAAGACTTATTTACGTTATTAGACGAACTGATAATTATTGTTATTAAAAGAATGTCTTCACCATTAATACACGAAGAAAACAATAAGATAAGAGAACTATACTGATACAGATTAGTAGCCCCGTGTATGTCCATATTTTCATTAAATTAATGTAATGTTTTAAGAACAATAACGTGTATGTTTTCCCGGATTGTTTTAAACAGACAGACAGACAGACAGACAGACAGACAGAATGTTTTATTGACGTAAACTTTACATTTTGTTTGTCATTTACAAATAGTTATACATAGCATAATGTCAACGTGAGTACAAATACGAATAGTTAAATATCATATTGATCGCGTAAAGATTATATACATACACACATGAATTTAATTAATAAGTTATATACAATAAAGATTTGTTCTTCCAATAATAATAAGAAACAAAACAAAACAAAATATAGTATTCGTGTTTTGCTAGATTAACATATACAGATGATAAAAAAATAATTTAGTTATTAACTTGCATAGAAATATTGGAGGATGAAAACCATAAACATAGTGCAATTATTAAAACGTTATACAAGACGAGTTGCTATGAAAAAAACACACACACTATTAGATGAAGAAAACTTAGTTAGTTAATATTTTAACAACTTTGTTCAAGATAACTTAAATTGGAACATGCGTTAAGGCTATACAACGAATTATTTGAACAATACTAAACTGTACAACATAAATATTTAAAAACAAAAATTAATTGTACAAAAATGGATTTTTGTTTTACAATTTACAAAATATGCAACAATAATATTTAAGTTGTGCTAGGCTAACATATACAGATGATGAATAAGGTGAATGTAATACGAACGCGTACACATGTGGAGGATGAACATAGTTTGGTTATTAAACGTTAAAAAAAGACGAGTTTATTTACCAAACTGTTAGATGAAGAGAAATTAATTAGTTAATATTTGAATATCCAGGGTTAATTCAACATATATATCAACACAGATTATTTTCATGTAGTACAACTGTAACGGGCAATAGTTCAAACCTGATTTTAAGTGTAAATTTCGTAAACTTCATACCCTATATTGTCTTATTACACATTTTTAGGGAGGCTTTCCATGTAATTGTTTTTTTTCTTGATTTTTTTTCTGTTTTATGAACCATAATTTAAATTTTCTTGAATCTTTAATTACCCGCGGGGATACATAAATTCAATAAACTCATATGTTTAAGAATTGTTTTAAACAATTTTGGTATACTAAGTACAGGATATGATTGTAGATGATAAAATCATATAATACTTTTAAGACAATTGAGAGATAACAATAATGAAAAAATCTGCTTTATTGTGTAAGGTCTTTCAAAACAGTAAATTCAACCCGTGTATGCAAAAATTACCCATACAACATTATCATAAGTTATATGGTATTCCTTTAGAATGTGAGCATTTATATTTTATCCGAGACATGTGGTTAGCTTAAATCGATGTAAAAAAAAGCAATTTGCCCGCGTATATGTGGAAAAATCGACTTAAATCTAATATTATTATTAAAGGGAGGCAAGTATAATTAAATTTCTTTATTAACGTAATGCAGTGAGCTCCCCTGTAATCCTAGACGTCAGGGGAGATCACCGAAGTGTTGAAAGTGTAAAAGCAAGATTGATCTTTTTCTTGAGCGTTCAATTATTTTCTTTGTAAATTATTTCGCACGGAGATAAATCAAACATATTTTAGAAACGACGTGCTCGATTGAAGCATATAGGAGAAGCCTAAACTAGAAAAGTCTAAAATTAGTCTTTATATATTTTGTATTTCTCCCTGAATGACAGATGGTCCCGTGGCCCAATGG
The DNA here is from genome assembly GCA_007657795.1 of Dreissena rostriformis. Taxonomy (NCBI): domain Eukaryota; kingdom Metazoa; phylum Mollusca; class Bivalvia; order Myida; family Dreissenidae; genus Dreissena; species Dreissena rostriformis. The sequence goes on along the minus strand of VMBQ01000013.1, from coordinate 166,647 downwards.
ATAAGGCGCCTGACTACGGATCAGGAGATTGCAGGTTCGAGTCCTGCCGGGATCGAATATTTTATTTTGTGATTATTTTTGTCTTAAAGAACTTTCTCCATTTTTGTTGCTTTCGCATTTTAAAAAACGTAAACGTTAGACAGACATTTAATTATTTTTACTTAAATATTATTATTAAACTGTCTGTCTACATTAGTTGACTGTGTGTCTACTTTGTGTGTCTACTTTAAACCACGTTATCATTAGTTCATGATAACGAATGTACGAATACATGTATCAACAACGCGTTCCTTTCGCTCAGTGATATCTTCAGATTGTGCATGTGAATATACGTGTATTTATTACAGACTGGAAATCATGGCTAAAGTAAGTTATCTGATCAAACTTTATTTGAAAACTTTACCTTTTTCAGAACTGAATTACGCAAAGAATAGCTGTAAGCTTTGGTTACGTTCGTGTTCTATCAAGCACTATTAATCTTATAATGTCACCATTCAAATGTGTTGTGTAAGTTAGTGTTTTTAAACTAAGACTAAATACCTTAAAAGTTGACAGTAGTTCATAGTTGTTATTCGAAACTGTGTGAAAACTGTTTATTTAACAGTTAATTTACTTTTGATGCAAATAACACTCATCCGAATCCACAAGGATATTTATCGTCATTCAAACATCTTAACAAACTTAAACATTATATCAACCAGTACGTTACATATTGTACAATTATTTCAATTCTGTATATGCAACACCTAAACATTATATTAACCAGTTCGTTACATATTATACAATGATTTCAACTCTGTTTATAACGCACCTACACATTATATTAACCAGTTCTCTATATATTGTACAATAATTTCAATTATGTATATAAATATGAATAAAACATCATTTAAATTGTAAAAAAACTGTTAACAATAATAATATACTCCAGCAACAATCAATTCTCTATAATGTCAGTGAAACATGACACTGACATTACAGCAACATGATTGTTGTAAGAGTATATTATACTATTAAGTATTTAAATACATAAATAAAGCATTTGTGTACCTGCATCTAAAATCTTAAACCAGTTGTTTGTTTCCAGTAATGCTACAACGCATTGTCACCCAGTTTATTGAGGTAATTGAACATGAGGTTTAATGCATGTTCGTAAAGTGTCGTCCCAAATTAGCTTGTACAGTCCGCACAGGCTAATGAGGGACGACCCTTTTCGCTTTTATAATATTTTTCGTTTAAAGAAATTCTCTTCTTAGCAAAAAAGTTAAGGCGGAAAGTGTCGTCCCTGATAAGCCTGCGCGGACTTTACGCACATGCATATCACCCCCTTTTTACAGAGCGAGGCTCATTTACTTTCGCAAAAATCCCCCATAGTGGGTTGTTGTTGTTTGGCGAATTTTCGTTTCAGCCAGACCCATTCACGTTGGGGCAGGTACAGTGAGTACTCCAGCTGAGTTGAGTTTCAAGTAAGGTCTATTGTCATCGACACCTTGCTCAATGTGTAATTTTGCACGCTTATAGTAGTAACATTCTGAATTAATCGAACGTAAAACTATAACGTGCAATATATTAATACTGTTGTATGAATTCTTGCATCGTTAACGTTATTATATACAGTATGCCGTGATACAGTGGTATAGTTGTACAGTATACCGTGATACAGTGGTATGGTTGTACAGTATACCGTGATACAGTGGTATAGTTGTACAGTATACCGTGATACAGTGGTATAGTTGTACAGTTTTGTATCAACCAAATCTTTTACGGTAACACCGTTTTAACTCAATATGGCCACAGATCGTAATGTAATATCCAGTGTAAAAAAAAATGACCTTTTACACATTGGAAAGAGACTCGCTCTGTGAAAAAGGGGTAAAATGCATGTGCGTAAAGTGTCGTCCCCGATTAGCCTGTGCAGTCCACACAGTCTAATCAGGGACGACACTTTTCGCCTAAACTAGATTTTGCTCAGAAAAGACCTTTTTTAAACGGAAAAAAATAATCAAATAAGCGTTAAGTGTCGTCCATGATAAGCCTGTTCGGACTGCAAAGGCTATCTTGAACGACACTTTACGCACATGCATTAAACCCTGATTTCTCAGAGCGCGACTCACAAGGCTAGGTTTTCCAAACACAGCGGTCAGCAATGAGAGATAGTTTTGTAATCATAAAATAAAATATAAACCTATTTGAAACAGGTGCAGTGAATAATCATAAGAGCTCACATTTTAACTAGAAACATAGATATGCGTGTTCATGGTGTTGTGAGACAGATTATTATTTGTGGCGAGTTTTGTTTGTTTAACGCTATGGGTTATTTAATGGTTTACAGGTTGTACTTTGTGGAGACATAAACACGTATACAAAGTGTATACAAGGATACTAGCCTCGCCTAGGGAAAATGGTTCTTAATGCTTGTCCTTAAAGTATCGTACGAGATTAGCATGTGCAATCCGCATAGGCTAATCAGGGAGCACACTTTCCGCATACACTTGATTTTCGCTAGGAAGAGACTTCCTTTAAACGAAAAAATGACATAAAAGCGGAATAAGTCGTCGATGATTAGTCTGTGCACACTTCACAGGTTATTATGGAACGACACTTGCCTCAAGCCAGTTTAACCAGAGCAAGGCTTACCGCATATGTTGTTGCTACAAGCAATAATGCAAAATTTCCATCGCAAAAAAAACAAAACGTTTTCGCTTCTACAACCAAACACATTGATTGAAATTAAGTTTTCACAACCAAACTAAATAATGTAATTACCTTCCCGAACGCATGGCAAACGCACTGCGAACCAGATTATTTAAAGTAAGAAACGTTATTTTCATTGGTAAGTAAAACCAATTATGTATGTTGTTGTGGTAGCTTGCAACGTAATCGCAACCTCGACCTTGTATTACTTTATTGTTGTATTATATTGATATTTATCAATAAACGAAATGATATTTTAAATATTTTTCTCAGCCAATATTGTATTTTCGCGTTTGGAATATAATACATATTTACGAGTTTGAAGTTCATACTAATTATTATTATATTTATTGGCAATAGATCTTCAGACTGTTTTTGTAACTATCCACTATGACTGAATTGTTTCAGACCGACGGGTTCCGACTGAAGGATATGGTGGCGGCCCCATTCACCCCTTTCACTAAAGACGGGTACGGTGCACGTGCGTCTCGCGCAATGCACAATTGAGCCTCACTCTGTGAAAAGGGAGTTTAATGCATTTGCGTAAAGTGTCATCTTCCTGATTAGCCTGTGCTGTGACACTTAACGCACAAGCATTAAACCCCATTTTCACAGAGCGAGGCTTATATTCATTCGTAGTTTATTTTTAAACAATAGTCAGTCGATAGGTCCTGGTATGAACTCCAAATCATATAAAAAGTCATTTCAAAGAAGGAAAGAAGAGTAAGTCTTTTTTCACACAATACCATACATGAATGTAATGTTTTAGGTCAAAGACTATTGAGCATCATCAAATGGTTATCATGGAATAAAAAAGTCAGAACAATATGTTTTAAACTGTGTTTTTGCATAATATCTGTACCATCAATGGTCAGACTAATGGCGTTGCTTTGAAATGCGAAATACGATGATAATTAAAAAAAATATTGCTGTATTGCAAAAACACGTTTTAAAATGTATTTTTGATTTAGGGAGGTGAACTGTACCATTCTAGACGACTATGCGGACTACATGGTGAAAACAAACTTCGCTGGGATTTTCGGTAAATTAATTTATCAATACATTTTGGTAACGTTATGATTGTGATGGTTTGTATACCATTATATTTGACCATGGGAGGCTGCTGTCACGATTGAGGATGGTCACTTGATGACGGAGATGCATTTGATACTGATGATAATTAGGAGAACTTTATTGTGGTATTGTGTATGGACAATAAACGATTTTGTTCTGCTGTTGATACTGTTGTAATTCTGATGGTGAATATTTATATAATTATGATGTAAGCCTAAATGATAACCGCTAAGACGACATCTACGGCAATCAAATGATAACAATAATTAAGATTCTGCCGATTATGGTGATGATGTCGCTTCAAGGCAGCTGCTGATAATTATTTTCGATGATGATGTTGCGATGATGTACTAATACTGATAAATAGGATAATAACTACGACAATGATAGTAGAAAAGGCGTCAACGTCAGTCATCTCACCACGAACATGTTCACGTATTACGTTTGCCTCTTGTTTCCAGTGAATGGTACCCTGGGGGAGGGTCTCTCGCTTACGCTGTCAGAACGGAAGACGCTGGCGGAAGGATGGGTGCGCGCCTCACGCGGCCGGTTGCAGGTCATCGTGCACGTGGGAGCCACCTGCGTGCGGGACAGCCAAGAGCTAGTAAGGGTCGGAGTCGCGGCGCATAGAAACGTCGAGCAAATGAGTGTTGTCTTATATTTGTACAGACGTTATATAAAGATTTGAGCCTCGCTCTGAGAAACCGGGGTTCACGAACAGGTTCGCACAGGCTATCATGGACGACACTTTCCGCTTTTATGGAATTTTTCGTTTGAAGGAAATCTATTGTAAACAAATATCCAGTCTAGTCGGAACGTGTCGTCCATGATAAGCCTGTGCGGACTGAACAGGCTAATCGGTGACGAAACTTAACGCACATTCATGACTCCTCATTTTCTCAGAGCGATCAAGCTGTTCGTTCTTTAAATGCTACAATATATGTTATATGCACACAATAAGTATAATTTATCATTGCCGATGACTTGCGTTGATGCACAATAATTATGATCAAACAACGTTCATATAAAACACCGCCGATACGCTATCTGATACTCCCAAACCACTTAATTCCACATGTCATTATATACAGGCCCGCCATGCAGAGGAGATAGGTGCCACCGCCATAGCTGGACTCTCCCCCTCCTACTACAAGCCGGAAAGCGAAGGTGACACTGGTCCAGCGCATTGATATTATTCATTGCCATCAATGTCTTCCATTTCCCATGTGCATTTTTCAATTTTCATGTACAATGTTTACAGTAGGAGTGCGTTATTTATATACTAGTATAGGAAAACACGTGCGCAATGAATCATAATTATGTTTGTTAACATGTTACACATACAATTTCAAAATTTAGCCACCGTCTGCGAAAACTTGGCTTAATGCAAGTACAGTCCACACAGGCTAATCGGGGACGACACTTTCCGCACTGTTTTGTTTAAAGGAAAGCCTCTTTTAAACGAAAATCCACTCTGGGCGGAAAGTGTCATTACTAATTAGCCTGTGCGGACTGCACATGCTTATCTGGGTCGACAACTTAGTCACATGCATTTTTCCGAGAGCGAGGCTCATTAATGTATAATTGCACTTTAAGAATATCGATAACTTTTGATTTCAGAAATTCTTGTTGAGGTTATGTCCCTCATTGCTGGCGCTGCACCAAACACTCCGTTCTATTATTACGACATTAACTTCTTCACCGGAGTTAACAGTAAGTGTCGTCATAAAGAAATAATTTGTATTGTTCACGTAAATTACTCCATCCCTGTCCGAAAGTAGTTCTTTTTACGTGCATACTAACATGATCTGAAATGATCTGAAGGTTTTCTTAATAAGAGGAAGTCATTTGCATGAATATATGTTGCTATTGGCAAGTTTGATTTTCCGAAAATCAATTCGTTAACGGGAAATATTTTCAGCACTAGTATATGTGTGGCCCTTTCCAGTTTGATTTCCTGGAACTCTATAATTAAAAGACACTTTGGAGCATATGCGACCCTATGTAAGCTTTTATTTTCCGGAATTGTATCGATGGACGTGATTTTGCAGTATAGATCTATGCGAGCGCATGCAGGTTTATTTACCAAAATCCTCTCCATTCCCATCCAGTCAACATCCGGAAATTCATGGAGCTGGCCAAGGCGCGCATTCCGACCCTGCGGGGCCTGAAAAACTCCTCACGGGAGATTCCCGGGTCATATGACACCACCTTCGTCGAGGACTGCCAGGTGCTCGTCGGCACTGACGTGGTATGGCTCATGCGCGGTGAAGTGTCACCAATTTTCGCCCATATAATACCTTTGGCCAGCGGAAGAAATATGCTAGATCGTCGTTGATAACGCTTTATTTAGAATAGTTTTTCACTGAGCCATCTATAATTATATTTAAAAAATCGGAGGAAAAATTCGATATTTTATTTCATTGAAATTACGTGTACATGTTCATTGCAATAATAATAACACTATATCATACGTTAAACCGTGCATTGATTCCAAGTCGATATTTTTAGAAAAGCTGAAGTTTTTGATTACCATAGATACGATTTTTTTTATTACTATCTTTATATTGTTATTACCGGAATTCTCTATAATAGGCACTCAATATAAACTAATATGCATTTTTTTGCGCAAACGGAATGAATTGGGATACCATGGTCTGATTGTATATATTAGTAATTTCCTGCCAAATGTTCCATCTTCTTCACAATTGATGTTCTCATTATATGCTGTATTGTATCAACGGTATCATTACTTTGAAGTTTTTACGATTATTGAACTAGCAAACGAACTTCTTTATTTTTAAATCATATGATACTAATGCTCCATTAAAATTCATATTGCACGATGCTGCAATGAGCGCTCTCCGTAATGTCATTGTATATTGCATTAGAGTAAATTGCATCATACTGAATTTTGTCCTTTCAACAACATACATATAAGGAACACATGCCAATAGTTTGGTCCGCTGTTGTTCGCAGGTATGTTGTAAATTCATCACAAGATGTGATAGCTTTCTCCATATTACGCCCATTTAAACTGAGATCAGAGGTCATCAGTTATAATCGAAATCTTAACATTAGTAGATTCAACATCCGTCACGATTTCATTTCAGTTTACCGATTAAGTGGCTTTCACTCGTTTCTAATATATAATTATAGCTTACATTTGCATGTTTACTCTTTAAAGACTGTACTTGCTTTCATCTCTCAAAATCCATAACATCTTACCTAAATCCAAATGAAAATGAGAATTCTTAAAAAGATCATGTTTTAAATTAAATTCAGTACCACACACACCGAGGTTTTGATTCCATGTCATTAGTTCAGGAACACGTATCTCACTCTCCTCTCTCCTCTTTATCATTTCTTTCCTTTTCACGTTTAAAGATCTATTTCCGACGCCTCATCCATACAATCTTACCTTAATCCGAATTAAAATGAGAATTCGTAGAAAGACCATGTATTACATTAAATTCAGTACCACACACCGAGGTTTTAATTCCATGCCATAAGTTCAGGAACACGTATCTCTCTCTTTCCTCTCTATTTCTTTCCTTTTCACGCTTTAAGTTCCATTTCCGACGCCTCATTACTTAACGTATCTCTTTAGTTATTCAATTCATCGTAAATCAGACCACAATAATTCGAGTTTTATTACCAATAAACCAACACCTCGTAAATATCGATGCGCGAAGCGAAAGGTTTTTAAGAGGTATATTTATTATTTTGCAGCAATATTTAAGCTTTTTGGCGCATGGCATTTCTGGTGTCGTAGTGGCATCGTATCTAGGCAACCTGTTTGATGACATGCGCAGATCGTACCAGGCTGGCGACACGGCCAAGGCACTCCAATATCAGGTGACGTCATACATTCAATAGAACTGTTTTTTTAAATTTGAAAACTAATTTGCAAGTATAACTGTGTGACAACTGCATATACCATTTGCATTTAATTCGTTAGAACATACTGTACGATAAAGATAAATTACCCTGATTGTATAAGGTGACAGTGTATTAGAATTCTACTTTAATTTTTTATCAAAGTGTCGTGCGTGCATGTTGACACAGTCTTCATTATAACTTCCCATTACAAATGTATATATTTATATATCCATTTCAGAATATTGCTCACAGAATCAACAACGTTCGGAATAAGCACGGAGGTAACCCCATATTTCGCGTCACTTCATATACTTCAGTAGTTTTGCTCAGAAGTTGAAAGAGTATTGCATTTTACTTTATCAGCGCAAAGTTTTACAAAGAAGATTTCGTTATTTGGTCTGTTACATATCGTTTTGTCGTTGTATAATAAACGTATAACATGTAAAGTTTTAAGACTTCAATTGTTTCAAACGAACTTTTTCTAAGTTAAATCCACATTTAAAATTCTACAGGACGTTTTTCATGCGAGATGCAAAACCGATTAATTCAACTAAATATATATCGATTTTTTTTAGGTGGAATTAACGTGGCTAAGGCTATCTTCAAAATCATGACGGGTCTTGACGCTGGCCCCGTACGTCTTCCGTTACGTGCGCTCAACGCTGACGAGATTAACGCTATACGACAGGCTTTGATTGCCGCCGGGCTGGCGGACATGTGTGTGTTTCAGAGTCGCTACAGTTGGTGCGAAGAGAAGAGCATCAAGAGAATCTAGTACATTACAATTTAGAAAATGTTCGGACGAATAGAAGAATATTACGTTTTATAAATTCAGACTTCAATATGATATTAATCAAAACTTCAATATACCGGTGAGTCATGACTAAGGGTATACATGTGATTTATAAAAAGTATAATCGGAATCTTGTTCAAAATAAAATGTGTGTGATAACATGTAATAAATGATTGATGAAGTTTGACGTTATCTTCCAATGCTCCTTTTATATTCATAATTATTGTGAACAATTACACGACTTAATACATGTAATTTAAATTTAAGTTATATTTGAAAATCTTGATTAAATAGATAGTTACATCTCTAAAAAGAAAGGCTTTTGATTAGACTCAATTCTTGAAAGTAAAATTCATCGTCAGACATTAATAATGAGATTTTTGAACATACTTTTAAGTATTTAAGTTTATGGGTATTTTCCCTGTTATTTTAATACATCTTAACGAAACAGGAACCAAACATTTTGTGCATTGTTTTTACATTCTTATAAATGCGTTAAGTGAACTAAGTGGGGTACCGCAGAAGAGATCAAACCTCCGAATCAAACCTCGTGCATGACTGAGAACCAATTCAGAAAAAAAACATGTTGTGATTGTTTGAAATTCCAGCGACACACTTCGATATTTAATTACATGGACTGACAGTATGGGGAAATAATAAACTAAAGTGTAAGACTATGCACTAAATTGTAATACATGTATGCAGACGTATGTGGCTTCAATAGATTGAGCGTTAAACGTGATGTCCCAAATTTCAAAACACTGAAATTAGTATACGGATGTTCATGAATACATTTTGTAATATTAACATGCAAATCCACGAACCATACCCACGGCCGTTTATCACCGGCGAGACCTCTTTTTGGAGATGCATTAATAAACGAACCAATGAAACTTCCGAGTTTTTGAAAATATTGCAGAAATCTATAAGGTGACTTATGTGCTTTTTTTCTTCACATAATGCGCCTTATTTAAAAAAAAAGAGTAAAGGTGGCGTTGCACAGTGTACAAGATTATTGCAAAGATCGGCGATTGCTGACGTTTCAAATGGCGGATATCCGCCCTTATCTATGCCACGGAGACAACCTTAGCGTTAAGTTTAGCCGCCTCAATTATCATGACACAGAAGCCGACAACCTGGTGGTGGCGACCGTCACACGACGTCAACGCGACCGGCTAAATCGGCGACGCGACGGTGTCTTTTGTCTTTTGCATCACTTCCCAACGCGACCTACTGTTTCCTGAAGACGTGTAGCCCGGGTAACACTAGTGACTGTGAGGCTAACGAGTACGTTAACAGCACGTCCACTCTTGTGACCGACGTGAGTGCTGCGTTGATTGTTTGCTAATTAATGCTGAGATAATACTTTAATGCTTTAATATAAGGTCCATATGCATGAAATCATGGCACCGTCTGACCAAAGATCAAATATAAATGACGAATCATTTCAGCTCACAACTACTGTACTAGGAACATGCTCTTTAAATTAGAGGCTCGTGAAAGATTGAAATGATATGAATATAAGCCTCGCTCTGGTAAAACCGGGCTTAATGCATGCACGTAAAATGTCGTTCCAGATTAGACTGTGCAGTCCGAACAGGCTTATCACGTACGACACTTTCCGCCTTCATGGATTTTTTCGTTAAAATCAAGGCTAATCTGGGACGACACTTAACGCACATGCATTTAGCCCTGTTTTCCGAGAGCGAGACTCATTATATTGCCAGGACCAGTGGGTTTGACCTTCTGAACGTGTTGTCCACGGTTGGATCGATGATTGGACCGAAGCTTGTCTTCTTGCAAATACCTGGTTTCTTGATAGTAAAGTCATAGTAATCCTTCCTGCCAGTGGATGTTTTATTAACGATCAATTGAGTATTTCTGGATGCATTGCAGACTGCCAAATTTAAAATTGAATTCATCTTTTAATCTGATTTTAAAGTGAACATTGACTGTTTACCCGTCGAGTATCTTGAGGAGCTTAAAGGATATGGATTGAGTACACATGCTTTAAAGAGTGTTTTTCTTTCAATATCACGTCATCACGTCAATAATGGATAATGCAGCTTGACAGAAGATATTTTCTGCCTCTCGAAGTAATTGAAATGCATTTAAAATGAGAAAAATAAGATTAATATGTCTTGCGTATATCATCCAGCATACTCTTCAGACTAATTTCTGGTTATTTACTATCTTCATTCTTTGTAACTCATAAACCTCAGGATAGAAAATACGTGTAAGTCTTGATTCTTAAAGGGACTTGTTAACATATTTTGGCCTTTTTTGAAGTTCGTCATTAAATGCTTTAAATGAATACATGTAATCAAAAATGCTCGAACAATAAAACATGAATTTAACAGAAGTTTTCCCCCACCCACGTTTCTATTAAAAGTATCACCGTACATATTCGGGCTGTTACATTTCATTATGCATTTGATACTTTTTATAAGCAATAATTGTCACACATAATAAAAACAAAAAAAAGCACTCAATATTGGTTGATCGACACGCGTTTGTAACGCTTTTTAATTTTATCAATTTCTAATTATGATTAGTCATACACGAAAATGTATGTTCAGTATGAGTCAACGTCAATAGGTTTTTTCGCTCAATTATGTACAGGGTTCTTTTTTATCTGTGACAAAAATTGGCATTTCCAAAATATTTAAATAAGTCCATTAAACGACTGAAGAGTAAAAGAATAACCATAAAAGGATGTACAATTAAAGTTTATGAGGTTTTATTTTGAGTTCTTAATTTAAGCTGGAAATAAAATAATTCAAAATATCATTCATGACACTGTTACTTTCAAATAAAATGTTTCTCGTATTGTTTGATGTGAGGTCATGGAATTGCCGTTTGCATGAGTACACATAGCTTTTAGGTATTCAAGTTTCGAAACTAGTTATACAAAATCAACACATTGTTTAAAACGAATGCGAATAAGTACTTGGTTTTTGCACGAACATATTTGTGCCATATTTTCAGGATAAGTTTTCTCCTGGACAACTTTATGACTGCAGCGCAGACATATCGGTGTTGTGTGATATGTCAGCTATTCCTTCGAGAGACAAAGAACGCTCCGACAAACGACAACGTGGACCATTAAGCAGAGAAGGGCGGCGATCAAGGGAAGACAAATACCTTTTGAAGTGGGTGACATATGCATATATAAACTTGCAAAAGTCATCCAGTTCGTTGGTTTTGAGCTTCTTTTTGGTATAATAATGTATAACATACAAAGTTAACTATTGCCACTGTTTTCAGCACACTCCATATCAAAAAATCCTTTTGGTGAACATTATTGTTTTGGAATGACAAGGACGTAATTTTGAAGCATTAAAACAATTTGACGCACAAAACTGACTTCAGTATGCAACACCCAGATGACAATGTGACAGACGTGATTTTCGTTAAATTTAATTTTGATTAATTAAACATTTTTTTTTGCTCCTAATGTCGTATGTGTCTTTGTTATATTTGGTTTGTGCATATTATAGATAAAGCATTATGCAAAGTATGTGTTTATTTGAGAACATTGGTATTTATTGAAATATAGATAATATATGATGAAAAGGATGTGTTAGTTTGAGAAAATTGATTTTAACATTAACATGTACATTACTATAGATACTCCAGTATTCCTTATACGAAACATAAATCACAGTACAAATGTAATTTTAAAAGAAATCCAATTATCAAATATATAATATGACCAGCGTCATGCGAAAATGGGTCATACGCCATATTCGACCAACTTAGCTCCAGACCAGCCTGCGCATCTGCGCAGTCTGATAAGAATCTACCATGTCCGCTATTGAGACTAAGAAACGTTGCGTAACTTAACAGCGAACAACGTAGCTCCTGAGCAGATTACGCGATTGCTCAATCGTGGAAATGTTCAATCCACATTATCTCCTTAGACAGAAGAAACATACACATTAGCAATGACAATTGATTGAAATCTTTACGAACAATTTTCTCTCTTAAGTCTTCTTGTTCTCTATTATTGGATAAAGAAAGAAAAGATGATGTCATACATCACTTGGAATGAAGTGAATCCTTCATCAAATGCCCACGTTATGATATTTCGAAGCATCCGGTCGTGTTGATGGTTCCATGAAGACAAATAAGGATGTCATAAAGATGTCCGATTCTGGGATATTATCGAACACAATATTATACAATACTGAAAGAGGATGAAGTATGTATTCCGCGTGATATAAAATTAAGGCGAATCCAGTAGGGCTTAATGATCCACGAGCATAAATTATAGTTTATCTAAGCATGCATACATCACTCGCTATGAGATCTTTATGTATTACACTTTACTACCATAATGCAGCTCCCGAATTCCCTTACTATTGATTAAAACAAATAAAGAAAAACCGTGAACGTTCTCACATGGCTAATAATATTTGCATTTCGTGTGCTTTGGTAGAAAGAAGCAGCATTATGATTTAAAATAAATTGAATTCGTGTACATCTGAAAAATCACATAAATAAAAGTGGTCAAATGACACACTTGTTACAAAGTTCTTTGGTACACAATAACCTACGCAACTAATTATACCGAAATACTAATCCGAAACAAATCCGATTTAAGCAAGACGTATCCAATATAATGAAATCGTGTTAGAATCCCTGCAGTCTGCCATGAAGGAAGTTAACAGAAACTGTCAAGGGATTAAACGACACGTTCGAATTTCACATAACTGTACCCACGTGTATGCATACCATTCCATTCCTAATATGTGTAGACAATTGGAAATCTAGAAAATACTGTCGATAATTCCCATATAGTTCTGTGATCCCAAGAGTAATAAAACTAGGATGCAGGAATACCATCGATACATTTAATATTTAATTGCATGCACTAGGTCAGGGGGTAGATCGTACGCAAGTAACTGTTGTGGCGTAAGTGAGAAAAATATTAACTATTGTTCAAAATGGCGGCCAACGACTGATATTTCGATTTTTTCGCCTGAACTTTTGAAAGGTTTGTACATTTACCATACTTATTCGACATTATCCATACGCGCAAGATGTGATACTGATAAATATGTAACCTCGGTATAAATCATGTAGCTGCATTATCAATATGAAAAAAAGTTATTGACGACTTAATACGCATGTTCCTGATTGTTTACGATTGACACCGCTCATTGTATGTGCATTTCAAGGTCATATATAAGGTTTTCTCAGCAGTTTTCATTAAAAGGTGGACTCGAGAACCATCATAGTGTCCCTTGCCTGAACACCAGGATGCTTCTAAAAGGCAATCGCACAATATGCATCAACATTCGAAAATTAACCCCCATTTTCATAACTGTCGAGCACAGTAACCCCACTTTCCGTAAGTGTTGTTTATGCAAAAAGCACACTTGGTATGTGTACATGAGTCCAGGCTAGTCCTAAAATAAGGACAATGTTTTGTCAGTATACTTGGAATACTAAGATTGGCCATGCAATAGCCCTTAATCATTGTATTGCTCAAGGAGCAGAATGAAAAGTGGATAAAAAATTATATATTTTGAAACATATC
>VMBQ01000013.1:76924-151054 GCA_007657795.1 Dreissena rostriformis | reverse complement strand
TGATGATGCTTTTGTGATATATGCGAAAGCTGGTATATCTGTGATAAGTATATTTTGAAGGATTTGTAATAATACTGAAGATGATTTTGCGTTATATGCGAAAGATGGTTTATCTGTGATAAGTATATCTTGAAGGATTTGTAATAATAGTGAAGATGCTTTTGTGATATATGCGAAAGATGGTTTATCTGTGATTAATATATCTTGAAGGATTTGTAATAATAGTGAAGATGCTTTTGTGATATATGCGAAAGATGGTTTATCTGTGATTAATATATCTTGAAGGATTTGCAATGACAGTAATGATGCTTTTGTGATATATGCGAAAGATGGTTTATCTGTGATAAGTATATTTTGAAGGATTTGCAATAACATTGATGGTGTCTTTGTGATATTTGCGAATTTCCGAAGATGGTTTTATCTCTAATAATATATTGTGATTATCTTACAATTTTACACACTTGAGCAGCAACGTTTTGATATACGTGAATGATATAGATGTACATTGTAATCAGTTGCCTTCAATGTAAGAGTTAAAATTGTTTATCTTGTAACATATTCAATTAATTCTTGAACAGTTTGTAAATGATAACATTTTGTGATGTTTATAAGTTTAGTTACAATTAACACTTTTGAATATATGTGATGTAATGCTTAACAACAGTTTAATACTTTTGCTATAATATTATAAATTGATTAAGATGTGATAAAGTTTAATAATATTTTATAATTCTGTGATACTAAGGGTGATTACAGGAATCACATGTGTTGATGATATTTCTGAAATTATTGTGATACGATTTGAAACGATGAAAAAACCTTATGCTTTCTGTCCCTAACTATTTTGGTATACATGTGATGAAGTTTTGAATAATATTTCATTACATTAATCTATGTCTGACAATTACAAGTTGTTTTTACACATTATTTTCTATTACTATGAAATGCAATAAATGTTTTCTGAATTGACATTCAACAGTTATAAGTTGTTTATAAATACAAATTGTTTTCTATTGCTGTAAACTGCAATAAACGTTCTCTGAATTGACATTTAACTTGAGCTTTGAACCTACAGTATATATTTGCAAGTTTCTTCTTCTGAGAATATGAAAGTATGTTTGACCCTTCAGACTGACCTTGACCTTGAGGTAAGGTGGTGTAATTGTCCATTTGTAATAGTAATAGGGTATTGTTTAATGACATGCCAAGTTATATCAAAATGTCCCCACGTGTTAAAAAGATATTAAGTATTATTTGTAGATAGTAAACATTTTTCAATATTGCCCATTGCCATGGAAACGATTATTTTGGAACTTTATAATTGCACTACTCTGCTGCTGTCTCTTCTATTGGAGCGTATTTAAATGTGTTGTATGTGTTCACAATTATTATAAGAATCTATTGAAACAAAAAAGCACGCTGAACTATAGAACCAAAAATCATAAAATAGTGAATATTTGATCTTTAACGCTTAATTTGTGACCTTTTGACCCCCACTGATGACCCTTACCTGAACATACCCAAGCAAATATTTAATTGATGGTCACCAATGTGTGACACATGTATATTTACAAATTATTTCTTAAAAATGTTACAATTTATTGCACAAAAATATAACAAAAATGTCTAAAAACTAAAAAGTATCCAAAATATTGACCTTTGACCACTGACTGTGACCTTGACATCTTTAATTTACAACGCATATGTATATTATCGTCATGGCTAGTATATTGTACAGTTACAAGCCATGTTTCATTAAAATATTTCCATTAGTTTAAAACAATATTAGGAAACACTTAGACTAGTGGTATATTCAAAATTTAATCACACTGTTGCCATGGAAACGCTGATTTTAGTGCTTCATAGATGTACCCCAATGTTGCTCCCATCTTTATTCACATCGCCATACCATACACTTTGAAATCTGAAAGTATCTTTCAATTGTAAAACAGGTAACAAGATTTTGAAAATTTTCCCTTACTATAAGAAACGTTGCGTAACTTAACAGCGAACAACGAAGCTCCTGAGCAGATTACGCGATTGCTCAATCGTGGAAATGTTCAATCCACATTATCTCCTTAGACACATACACATTAGCAATGACAATTGATTGAAATCTTTACGGACAATTTTCTCTCTAAAGTCTTCTTGTTCTCTATTATTGGGTAAAGAAAGAACAGATGATGTCATACATCACTTAAAAGGAAGTGAATCCTTCATCAAATGCCCACGTTATGATATTTCGAAGCATCCGGTCGTGTTGATGGTTCCATGAAGACAAATAAGGATGTCATAAAGATGTCCGATTGTGGGATATTATCGAACACTTTATTATACAATACTGAAAGAGGATGAAGTATGTTTTCCGCGTGATATAAAATTAAGGCGAATCCAGTAGGGCTACATGATCCACGAGCATAAATTATAGTTTATCTAAGCATGCATACATCACTCGCTATGAGATCTTTATGTATTACACTTTACTACCATAATGCAGCTCCCGAATTCCCTAACTATTGATTAAAACAAATAAAGATAAACCGTGAACGTTATCACATGGCTAATAATATTTGCATTTCGTGTGCTTTGGTAGAAAGAAGCAGCATTATGATTTAAAATTAATTGAATTCGTGTACATCTAAACAATCAAATAAATAAAAGTGGTCAAATGACACATTTGTTATAAAGTTCTTTGGTACACAATAACCTACGCAACTAATTATACCGATTATACTAATCCGAAACAAATCCGATTTAAGCAAGACGTATCCAATATTATGAAATCGTGTTAGAATCCCTGCAGTCTGCCATGAAGGAAGTTAACAGAAACTGTCAAGGGATTAAACGATACGTTCGAATTTCACATAACTGTACCCACGTGTATGCATACCATTCCATTCCTAATATGTGTAGAAAATTGGAAATCTAGCAAATACTGTCGATAATTCCCATATAGTTCTGTGATCCCAAGAGTAATAAAAATAGGATGCAGGAATACCATCGATACATTTAATATTTAATTGCATGCACTAGGTGTCCTGTTGGGAATCAACGCACGCGAATATCTTATATTTGTAATTTTTAAATGTTATTGTGTTTTAATGAATTAATAAATAAGTTAGTTTCTCCTCCATGTGACCGTGCGTACAATGATTTAGATTCTGACAAATATGATTGAAACACAATTGTGCCAATGTACCTAGCACAAAAATTGTATATCAGCTTTTGAAGCCCACGTGTTCATCTAATGAGCGACTGTAAGCAATCTACAAGCAGCCGGTACTCGTCTCACAATGTGGACCAAATACATGCGTACACATCAACACGGATAGCAGGATCATAGGAGCACGGACAATGAGTGGTGTTACCTGGTTTGTACACAGTGCTGAGTATCGAATGAGAACATGTTTTATGTTAGTGACTCAGTTGAGAGAGAAACTATGAGCTATGGTAATCAATTGTCTGCCCCTATATGTTTTTAATCGAAGAAAGAAGAGCTACACATTCTAATGTTCAGCTGTTCCGTCGGATAAAGAATTGTCCAAACCTTGATACAATGATGTTGATGTTATAGTAAATAAAAATCCCATATCATAATTGTATAGTTGGTAAGATAACACAACATGATTTGATATATACAACCTATAACAAGAAAAACAAAGTCGATAGACTTTCTTTTCACAATATCATAACGTTATGCATCTGACAGCTAATTTACAACAGGGGACATACTGCGTGCCGATTTGTGTTAATGATAAGCGTGTCAATAGAAAACAATGTTTTCTTTTTAACATAAACTAAGTAATGAATTATTATACAATTTCTGAGAATTTGATTCGAACCAGCTCGCTTTGACGTCCCTTGTGCATTGTCTTCTAAGAAACTTAGGTGTAAAGGTGTAAACTTATACACTGTTACTGCTCTCTCTCTATATAAAACATATCGAAAAATGTGTTGTTTAAAAAATAAATTATATACCGATCGATTAGTCCTTATTGGCATGTTATATCTTACATTTTGTAAAACGTATTTTCGTCTTTCCTTTTTTGTTGATTTTTTTCCGTGCCTGATTTATTCGTAGGTTTTCTGGCGACCTGGTGACCTGGTTTCCGAGATATTGTCAAGAAAGACATGTTGATCATGTTTCATACAGATTGAGTCATGAAAGTGGCGTCTAGAATGGAAACTAGATTAAATAAAATAAAATTGACCTGATGACCTAGTGTGTTTTGACGCACGTGGCACGGATTCAAATTCAGCATAGATATTGCCAAGATAAAAATGTCTGACCAAGTTTTACCAGTATTGATAAATGTAGTCTCTATAGTGGTTACAAGGTTTTTCTAAGATTTCACCGGGTGACATGTGACCCATGTGGACGCAGGTGACCCAGATTCGATTTCGGCCAATATAAAATATTGTCAAGATAAACATTCTAACCAATGTTAATAATGGTATGTCATAAATGTATAGAATGATCCAAAATGTTGTTAACACTTGACCTGGTTTTTGGACGCACGTGACCCAGATTAAAACTCAGCCTAAATATTGTCCAGATACATATTCTAATGCAGTTTGATCAAGACTCGATGAAAAATGTTGCCTCTATAGTGGTAATAAGCTAGAAGTTGACGGTGCACACCGCACTTGGTACACTGCACGACGACGGACATAGGGTGAGGCAATAGCTCACATTAAGCACTTCGTGCTCAGGTGAGCTAAATACTTGCTTGTAATGCCAGTTTTACTTCATTTGCCTTTATGTCTTAGATGCCGTCTGGCTTCAAAGACTGATTTACTAGCATGCCATTATCCGTCTATTATTCTGAGAAGGGTTGGAACTTCAAAAACAACAAATAAACATGTCAGAGCGAATCCATTATAACCGACAGAAATAAATTAACTGCCATTTTCCTGTAAGTGTATTCTCTATCTGATTATCTATCTGATAACCTTGTAGGCGCGCTCTTAGAAAACGGGGCTAACGGTAATGTAATGTGCGTAAAGTGTCGTCCCAGACGGCAACCTTTTGTTCAAACCGCAACGTTGACATATGGCACAACATGTTGGCAAATGTATTCACTGTTGATATTATTGTACTTATGTATATACTGTATTATACATAAATAAATGCATCAGCCATTTATTTGAATCAAACAAAGTGATCCTAAAACAAGTTGATTGTACGATGTTTTCGAACATTCACAGTGTCAGTACGTTACAACACGTTCGCCCCAGCTTGTTTGTTTGGTTTCGCAACGCTCGGTGTGGTGATGAAACTTTCATTAACACCATTGTTCACTGCACACCCGATGTCAAAGTGTGAATATTATAACACGTGATTTGTAAATACAATTTATTAAATAGAAGTAAAACATATCAATGGAAAAATCGGTGACAAGGTAACACTGTATACAATTGGAAAAACACTAAAAATAGACATACGTGGTGCATATCAAAATATAATTAAGACGATAAAATGGTCGAATGTTAAAAAATTATGAATGCATATTAAGAATTGAATGGATTTGTGGAGGACCTAGTTATGTGTTTACAGCATAAAATAGAGTCTGGTTTAACTATAGACGATGTTTTACTTATATAACTCCTATTTGCTCATGATATTGCCATATTGGGTAAAAATCATGAGTAAGTCCAAACCCATTTGGATAATCTTCTTTTTGTATTGTGATAAATTATATACTTTAAAAACGAAAATTATGCTTTTCCTTAAGAAGGACCGTTAACGACAAACTGAGACATGGACATACGATAGCCATACCATCGAAACAGTTGATAATTTTAATTACTTAGGTACTGGTATAAATTATACAGGTAGTTTCACAGTAAACCAATAACCTTTAGTAGGGTAAAGCCCTTAAGGCTGTAAACACTATATAATACGAGTGTAAAATGTATGATCTTAAACCTAAAATACTTTGTCAGTTATTTGATGCAGTGGTTGGTTCGATTCCTAATTATGCCTCCGAAATATGAGGTTTTACATTACAAAGTCTTAAGAAATAGAACGTATTCATTTAAAGTTTTATAAACGTATGCTACAAGTAGGACTCAACAGTTGTAATGCATGTGCTTATGGAGAGTTGGGTAGATACCCACTTTACATTAATCGTTTTATAACGATGTTAAAATATTGCTTTAAAATTAGATTGAGTAATTATCCATACTGTGTAAAATAAATGTTTAAGAGAGTCAAAAAGGGCACATCAATTGGATCTCACATATTAAAAAGTAGTTAACCGATTATGGTTACGTATATGTTTTTAATAATCATAGCTGTGTTTTTTTACTTCTTTTATATGCCAGTTTAGAAACAGACTTATGGACACATTTAAACAAGAATGGTATGGTGCAATAAGTTACAGTCCTGTATTGGACATGTATATAGTTTTTAAACCTACATTAGTATACGAACCTTATTTGGATTTGTAACCAAGGAATTTACCTGTTGACTTTGTTAAAATTAGAATTTCTGTACACCCATTTAAAATTCAAACAGGGAGATATGCCCGCACTAATAATCAACGCAATGAAAGATACGGTTTATGTTAAAATAGTACAGACATTAAGGACGAGTTTCACTTCGTTTGTATTTGTTCATGTTATAGAGTTTTAAGACAAAAGTACCTTAAACGTTATGTAGGTGTTATATATTAATCCATCTGTGTTTAAGTATCACCAATTACTGATTTCATTCGAAAAAAAACACAACGAACTTGTCAAGTTATGTAAATATATAAAAGAAGCATTTGTAATTCGCAAACTCATTGATCAATAATACCATATAACCAGTATCACTTACAAAATCTTTCTGTCATTTAAAGACTTTATGTTTTGAAAATTACTATATGCATACATTTCGTTTGTATTGAACTTAACTATATTGAAAACGTGACATACTTACTGCAACATTGTATGTATTAAGACGATGTACTTATGTATACGTGTAAATAAAATGTATGTTCTGCTCTGATATATCTAAAGAAGCGCAAGTATTGAATGCTTATTTACTGTCTTTGGGTTTAACCCTATTACCAACAGCATTAATAGACAACTCACAAGCTAATCTTAAAAATCGACGGGAACAAACGATCTGTTGAATTGGTTTTAAAATTCCATACTTATTTATTACATTAAAGTAAAATAACACGTCTCTAACGCATATTCATGTTGACATATATCAAAGTAATATTTTGTAAAAGAGGGTCATTGGCCTTACGTTGCTCACCTGAGACCCTAAGGAACTAAACCATTTTTACAACATTAAAATAACGTTAGTACTTTATGGAACATAAATATTAAATTTCTAGGCGCTTTGTTATTTCTAAACTCTTCTGAGATATCGTTAGAATACAAGTTCTTACCGATGTTCATGAAGTTTTGACAACGAAAGTGACTTCTAGAATATAAACATCCTTTTTTTATTTAATCGAGTGACTTAAGTTAAGCTCACGTGACCCAGTTTCAAACTTAGCCGATATTTGATTGGGACAAATGTTATGACCAAGTTTCATGAAGATTGGCCAATACATGTGGCAATAAGTTCGTTAACAAGGTTTCACTATAGCCGTGTTAGGAAAACTGCCCCCCCCCCTCTGTCGGTCATGTTTTTCAAGACACCGGAACCTTTTCTGAAATTCAACCGAGATACCATTTGAACAAATATCCTGATCAAGTTTCTAGAAGATTGGACTGTACATATATTTATTATCATTGCTAAACGTGCAATTTGTCAACAAGTAAAGGTGATTATGATTAAGATTTATGACACAGTTTCTAATATATAATGACGATATTAGACAGCACTTTTGCCCCTTTGTTGTTTAAGTTTACAAAATTAAGAACAATAAATGTATAATCAAGTTCAAAATAAAACATAAATTCTGGTTGTCGCGATTGTTATGCTGCATATTATAAACTGATTACTAAAAGCGTTTCTAGTGTTGTTTGTTTGAAGACAGAAGCTGGTAAAATAGTAAATTATTCATTACTCTGCTAGCATGCACTGACAGATCAATAATTATGCAGTCGTTTTAGTTTAGACGCTTGTTCTGCAAAATCAGATTTTGGTTTCAGTTGTAAAACAAGACATGTTGTATTGTCAATAGATTACTTAACGTTATTGGAGCGATACACGGCCGTTTAAGGTTCGATTTCCGTCCGACCTATTGATACCATTACATGTAGTTTTGTTTTAAAACCGAGGCGTTAGGAAAACAAAACAGGAAAACCATTTTAACATTCCACATTAGATGCTATCCATACCGTTAGTCGATGCTGCGGACTTACCGTTCTATACTGGTATCGATCCTCGTACGGAAACGACAGCTTCTTCTTCCGGTTCTAGTACAATGTGGGCCATTGCTATATTTATGTTCTTGTATACAATAGCATTGCAATTAACTTGTTTACCTAATTGACGTGTTGGTGTACGTTGAAAAGGCTTGATATGATTTTAAACTGGTGTGAGCGCTATATCACAGACGCAAACTTCTACAATTTTACTGAACAATGATCCAAATTGGTGTTAGTACATCATTCAAAATGATGGATGACAGGAACAAGCATACATAAATCCACGGTCGCTTTTGTCTTAAATATACCAAAACAAACATTACATTTGAATATTTTACAGCTAAAAATAAACTGCTATATTGCATTATGCATTTACATAAGCTGAAATAATGTTTATATTTAATAGGATATGCAGTTGTTGAACTAAATTTTGGTTGTGTAACTTCAAGGGGCAACTTTATCCACATCCCTCATATTGCTTAATAAAGTACAACATACGATTTCAGAATAACGTTTCATAATGATGGGCTTAGTAGAATAACAATACGCCAACGCGGTCGTACCCATGGTATTGTCCTTGTTTTAAAATTAAAATGTGATTGTTCCGAAGACACGAATATAACATCTAATTAACTTCGTCAGGTTGTTAAACGACAAAATGGAATACCGGCTCAACTTAAAAAATCTCTCTTTATTTAAAGTAAAATAGATAATAGCGCTAAGATTGTTCAACCGCATCAAAAATCTACTCAGAACTATGCTAACACTATTGGTTATGTCAATACAAATCAAATAACATCGTCATAAGCTTGTCTTCTTAATTGAATTCGTTACCTCCACGATGGCATGCAAACTGACTTAGTAATTGATTTCGGCATCTCTTTGGGATTGGTATTCTTGTATTGTTAAGGTCAACGCAAAACGCGTATCTTCCGAGGGGGGGGGGTCTGATGTCTGCCAGAGTATTTGCAAAATAGTATCGCTGCCTGTTTACTTATTATAAAAAGAATGCTTAACATGTGTTCCAAACACTATGCAAAAATGTCTGACTGTGTGTTTTAACAATCGGCAAACTAACGTTTACATATCAAGCACAGATGTGCGGACGAGGTAGTTAATTATGCTATGGCCGATGACCTACACAATTGAAAACAACGTTGCATTACTATGACTTATTACTTAATGTGTAGTCCACATTTACTGGAGAATGCGATGTTAATTATTGAGTACACACTATATGACACATAATTATTATTTTACTAACAAGGCCTTAGGGTAAGGTGTGTATGTCTGTAAATCGTTTCAAATACCTTGTGCTGACAAAAGCAACTTTAACGAACATTAAAATTTTAATCAATGTCACGTCAAGAATCTGTTACACCACTTCCATAGTCATAATAAGAGGTGTGCATCGAATCGTTTTTTTAGTGTGTGACCTTTTACTTCGAACGTACATAGACAAATTTTGCATAAAATTGACCACTTAATTGGTCTTACTATTTTATTCCAAATAGTTATCATTCATGAGTAGTCTTTATCAGTTTGATGTCCATTGACGGTCTGAATGAATCTTATATATTTATGCTTTGTTATTGGAATATCGGCCATACTCCGAGTAATTAATTTTATATTCGCTTGTGTAAGTGATGGAAACATCAACACCAACACACACAACTAAAGATGGCAGAATCATGTCTTTATGTAAATACAAACACATTTATTAGACCATAATTATTTGCAGCTTGTCTTCCAA
Source organism: Dreissena rostriformis (assembly GCA_007657795.1). Classification (NCBI taxonomy): domain Eukaryota; kingdom Metazoa; phylum Mollusca; class Bivalvia; order Myida; family Dreissenidae; genus Dreissena; species Dreissena rostriformis. Next base: position 140,985 of record VMBQ01000013.1, on the reverse strand, counting down.
GTTATTAATGTTTTATGTTCATTGTAATGACTATACATGTACCCCCATTAATGCAATGTCAATCCAAACTTGAAATTATATTATACAAGCGAGATTGATGGAAAGACGACAATGGTTTGAACTGTCCCTTAGAGTAATAATTGTATTGTCTTACTGGCCATATGATTCACGCAATTGGAAATCAGACTGAATAAAACACGATGAACATAACAAGCCTTTATCATGAGCAAACAATAACAAAAACAAACACAACAAAACAACTGATGTTCAGCTCCGCATGATCAATCGGCTTTTCCTCCGAGTACGAGCTTTATCAGATATAATACATCAGACAATGTGGACAAGGAACAAATATATTATACAGCTGTATATTACATGTGGTATATTACTATTAATTAGAACAAATAAACTAAAGTTGCTTTTATTTTTGTGAATTACAATACTGCACGATAAAACAATGTCAAAAACATTGTCAAGATATAAAATATAATCAATTTTAATAATATTGAGTCATAATTATCTATAATGGTCAAATTTGTTTTTAATTTGACCTTGTTTTTGGACGCACGTGACCCAGATTAAAACTCGACCTAAATATTGTCCAGATACATATTCTTATGAAGTTTGATCAAGACTGGATAAAAAATGTTGTTTCTATAATGGTAACGAGCTAGAAGTTGACGGTGCACATGGTACACTGCACGTCGACGGATACAGAGTGAGGCAATAGCTCACATTAAGCACTTCGTGCTCAGGTGAGCTAAATACTTGCTTGTAATGCCAGCTTTACTTCATTTGCCTTTATGTCTAAGATGCTGTCTGGCTTCAAAGACTTATTTACTAGCGCATGTCATTATTCAGAGAAGGGTTGGAACTTCAAACACAACAAATAAACATGTCAGAGCGAATCCACCATAACCGACAGAAATAAATTAACTGCCATTTTCCTGTACGTGTATTCTCTATCTGATTATCTATCTGATATCCTTTAAGGCGCGCTCTAAGAAAACGGGGCTCAATGTATATGCGTAAAGTGTCGTCCCAGACTGCAACCTTTTGTTCAAACCGAAACGTAGACATATGGCACAGCATGTGAGCAAATGTATTCACTGTTGATATTATTGTTCCTTTGTATATAATGTCAAATTAATTAAAACTGCTTCAGCTCTTTATTTGAATCAAACATTGTGATCCTATTACAAGTTGATTGTACGATGTTTTAAGCAAACAGCGTAGACCCTGATGAGACGCCGCATCATGCGGCGTCTCATCTGGGTCTACGCTGTTTGCCAAGGCAGGTTGATTGTACGATGTTTTCGAACATTCACAGTGTCAGTACGTTACAACATTTTCACCTCAGGTTGTTTGTTTGGTTTCGCAACGCTCGGTGTGGTGATGAAACTTTCAACTAAAACCATTGTTCACTGCACACCGGATGTCATAGCGTGAATATTATGACACGCGATTGGTAGATAACAATTATTCAATACAAGTAAAACATATCAATTGCAAAATCGGTGACAAGGTAACACTAAATACAGTCGGAAAAACTAGTAAAAAAGACATACGTGGTGCATATCAACATATTATAAACACGATATTATGGGCTTATGATAATAAATTATGAATGCATATGTATGATTGAATGGATTTGTGTAGGACCTAGAGATGTTTTACAATATAATATAGAGTCTGGGTTAACTATAGACGATGTTTTACTTATATTACTCTTATTGGCTCATGATATGGCCATATTGGGTAAAAATCACGGGGAAGTCCAAACCCATTTGGATAATCTTCTTTTGTATTGTGATACGTGGGGTCTTAAAGTAAATACTTCAACAACTAAAACGAGATAGACCGTGTTGACATCAGAGATGTTCAGTATTAAAGTGACGTCACGTCAATTGGTGAATACATGAAGAAGTTATGTTAAAACAAAATTTTGGGCCCACCCCAACGCCCATTCTCCTCTATCTCCTCCTACACTATTAGCACTAGAAACTTGAAGCTTACACACATGGTAGCTATGAGCATATGTGCGACGGTGCACTATTTGGAATTTTGATCTGACCCCTGGGTCAAAAAATATTATCATGTGCGCAGCATGTTGTTAGTAAAATGAGTTGTTTTTTTACCCATTTTACCCATTTATTTACCCTTAACTTTTGACCCAGGGGTCAGATCAAAATTTCGTCACCGTCACCGTCGCACATATGCTCATAGCTACCATGTGTGTACGTTTCAAGGTTCTAGTACTAATAGTGTAGGAGGAAATATGGTCCGATAAAAAAAGGGAGATCAATATTATATCCCCACGCTTTTAAAAGCGTGGGGATAATTATGGTTTTCCGTAAGAGGGACCGTTTACGACAAACTGAGACATGGGCATACGATAGCCATACCATCGAAACAGTTGATATTTTTTTTTCGCTTTTGTCTTAAATATACCAAAACAAACATTACATTTGAATGTTTTACAGCTAACAATAAACTGTTATATTTCATTATGCATTAAAATTAGCTGAAATAATGTTTATATTTTAATAAGATATGCAGTTGGTGAACTAAATGTTGGTTGTGTAACTTCAAGGGGCATCTTTATCCACATCCCTCATATTGCTGAATAAAGTATAACATACGATTTCAGAATAACGTTTCATAATGATGGGCTTAGTCGAATAACAATACTACAACGCGGTCGTACCCATGGTATTGTCCTGGTTTTAAAATTAAAATGTGATTGTTTCGAAAACAAGAATATAACAACTAATTAACTTCATCAGGTTGTAAAACGACAAAATGTAATACCGGCTCAACTTAATCAATCTCTCTTTATTTAAAGTAAAATAGCTTATAGCGCTAAGATTGCTCAACCGCATGAAAATCTACTCAGAACTATGCTAACACTATTGGTTGTGTCAATACAAATCAAATAACATCGTCATAAGCTTGTCTTCTTAATTGAATTCGTTACCTCCACGATGGCATGCAAACTGACTTAGTCATTGNGGGGGGGGGGTGTGATGTCTGTCAGAGTATTTGCAAAATAGTATCGCTGCCTGTTTACTTATTATAAAAAGAATGCTAAACATGTGTTCCAAACACTATGCAAAAATGTGTGACTGTGTGGTTTAACAATCGGCAAACTATCGTTTACATATCAAGCACAGATGTGCGGTCGATGTAGTTAATTATGCTATGGCCGATGACCTACACAATTGAAAACAACGTTGCATTACTATGACTAATTACTTAATATGTAGTCCGCATTCACTAGAGAATGCGATGTTAATTATTGAGTACACGTTATATGACACATAATTATTATTTTACTAACAAGGCCTTAGGTTAAGTTGTGTTTGTCTGTAAATCGTTTCAAATACCTTGTGCTGACAAAAGCAACTGTAACCAACATTAAAATTTTAATCAATGTCAGGTCAAGAACCTGTTACATCACGTCCATAGTTATAATAAAAGGTGTTCATCGAATCGTTTTTGTGTGACCTTTTACTTCAAACGTAAATAGACAAATTTTGCATAAAATTGACCACTAAATTGGTCTTATTATTTTATTCCAAATAGTTATCATGCATGAGTAGTCTTAATCAGTTTGATGTCCATTGACGGTCTGAATGAATCTTATATATTTATGCTTTTTTATTGGAATATCGGCCATACTCCGAGAAATTAATTTTATATTCGCATATGTAAGTGATGGAATCATCAACACCAACACACACAACTAAAGATGGCAGAATCTTGTCTTTATGATAATACAAACACATTTATTAGACCATAATTATTTGCAGCTTGTTTTCCAAGTTATAAATGTTTTATGTTCATTGTAATGACTATACATATACCTCCATTAATGCAATGTCAATCCAAACTTGAAATTATATTATACAAACGAGATTGATGGAAAGACGACAATGGTTTGAAGTGTCCCTTAGAGTAATAATTGTATTGGCTTACTGGCCATATGATTGACGCAATTGGAAATCAGACTGAATAAAACACGATGAACATAACAAGCCTTTATCATGATCAAACAATAACAAAAACAAACACAACAAAACAACTGATGTTCAGCTCAGCATGATCAATCGGCTTTTCCTCTGGGTACGAGCTTTATCAGATATAATACACCAGACAATGTGGACAAGGAACAAATATATTATACAGCTGTATATTACATGTGGTATATTAATATAAATTAGAACAAATAAACTAACGTTGCTTTTATTTGTGAATTACAATACTGCACGATAAAACAATGTCAAAAACAAGGAATTTTCCATTGATTTATGTCGTTATTTTTCTATTAATCCATATTATGCATGCTCTAATTAATGATCAAGACTGTATACGTAACGGCATTTGTTAGATTTATAGCCAATTAAAACTGTGATTAACACAAAAAGAACATAGCAGTTTGAATAGTATCGACGTTGTCATGATGTATCAGGAACATGCAACACGACTATAAAATATAGCATGCGACAAAACATACAATACCTTCTTCATTATTTGAGCTTGATATATAACATAATCTACAACTGCATTTTCTATTTTGTTTTAACAGTCTTTATCCATCCGATCTATTGGTCGACGATCGTTTGTCTATGAATGTACTCTATGGATAAAGCATTAGATGCTATTACACGCATATTTGATAACAACAACGACGACCAACATAATTATAACGTTTTTGTAATGTATGTTGATGAAGCTATCCCAATTTTGTTATTACTATTGGAAGACTAACGTTTAAAATGATTTAAATTAATTTAAATAATAAGTCTTTCACAAGTTGGTAGGTTATGGCATAACAATCCTTTATATTAACGACCACAAAACATTACCGGTGTATCTGGGTCTGCGGATTGTGTACACGGCGAACAGATGAACGGGGAACATGAGCAGAATAGTGACGATGCTGAACGCGCACCCGGTCCGCATGTAGTCTAAAACAAACAAACATATATAGCCATTTTTCTTAGAGGGAGTTCAGATAAGAGTCAATGTCATGTACTTTGGAGTTAAAATCATATAACTGAATTCACTTTTATCAAACTTTCAAACGACACCATCAAACGTCTCACGGAGCTCATCTATCTAATGACAGGTGATCCGTTTAACTTCTCTCCTATCAGATAATTGAAACATTATGCGAAATGTATTGAATAACGAATAAGATTCTGCGAATATCGTGTTGTGATGCTTAGGCAGGAATGTCAGATCGGATGATGGTAACATCCAGGATTTTAAAGTACTAAGGTTATGCTTTGAAGTCTTCATATTTTCATTTGGACTAGCAACTGACACAATATTGTTCGACCTACTTCTTATCACATCTTATTACTTAATTAGAAAAGGAACATATTTTGATCAGCACTACCATATTAATGGTAATGCCGAGTGATCCGTTTGGCTTCGCTCCTCCGAAATAATTGTTGTGCAACAATTAGACTCTTAAAGGCAGGTGATCCTTTCAAGATTATTGCTGTGTTCAAAAGCACTTTCAGTTGAATTGTGTACATTTGTGATCTGGCAAGTGTATTTATTTGATGAAATACAGTTAAGTGTATAAAACGGCATCTGCGTGTTTATTATAATGAATTTGTTAGCTTTGTTTTAGGTGTGTAAGTTAACATATTAATACTCCAGAAGTCACTTTTGTGGTCCATTCTTCATGAATAAGCTCGCACTTTTTCAAAATTGTCTTGTTTCTTTGGGTCTCAGGAGAGCGCCTAAGTGCTCATGGCCCTCTTGTTTATAATGATGTTATGCCTGGTTATATTAATACGATAATGTGGACGCTTAGGAAAATAATTAAATTCTTTAAATAATTATTCCACGGATAATTCATTTGCAGAGGAAGCGGTAAAATGTGCAATAAACACAATATAGTGATTAATGTTACAAAAAGTACGGTCGAGTACGCAATATAAAAAAAACTTGCTCAAACCGTCAACTGGTGTTTTTTTCGGTACTTGCGAACACTCTCGAATATCAGAATTCAGTTTACTTTTAAAGAATGATCAGCTTTTTCATGAGCTCAAGCATTTTAACTCATTTGAACCTCGCTCTGGGAAAACGAGGCTTTATGCATGTGCGTAAAATGTCGTCCCAGATTAGCCTGTGAAGTAGGCTAATCTGGGACGACACTTTCCGCCTAGACTGGAATTTCGCTAAAAGATACTTCTTTTAAACCAAAAATACCATAAAAGCGGAAAGTGTCGTCCTATATAAGCCTTTGCGGACTGCAAATTTATGAGCTAAGCATTCATATATACTAGAAAACAAGCCTTAGTTTGTTGACAGTTTATTTCGAATACCAGACATGTAGGAGCGTGGAAGATCAGATATTTCCTTGTGAATTTCTCGTACTGCACGTACATTTAGATTTTTGCCGCTGATACTGTCAAGTTTCTTCCCGAAACGTCATGTTTCACTTTACGAATTACACTTAGTTCCGCACATTAATATTTAATTCACGAAGAATTGATTTCATTCAGTATGTTTTTGTCTGTGTTTTNGTTTATGGATAAATCCAAACTGATATGAACATTTCTGTGGATAATAACCAAACTCAAAATAGTCTGGAATTATCCATACACTAGTTAGGTCATTATCCAATTTGTATATTCTTGTCCCAAACAAATACGAATATATTGCGTTTTCGAGCATTTACGCCAATCAAATTTTGTACATACATATATGAAAGGTTAATACATAAGTCCAAGCATTAAAACATTAAAAACATTCGATTATAATTGTTTTTGGCCTAAAACTTTCGACAATTTCATTTACTTTTTCCAGATTTTCAAACATATTCATGTTATTTTGACGTAATTGTTTTTAATTGTTATGAGTTTATAAGCGCATTGTATCCGACAAATAACATTTTATCAAAAATAAACGTTTATTATGTCACAACTTACCTTAAATACACGTGTTCTTAGAAATAAATGACTGGAGTCTTTATTTATGTCGCCTTTAATTTCTTCAGTTTGAATTATCCTACTCAGTTTGGATTATCGACGTACAGAGGGTGTACGCACACTCATTTTCGCACGACGCGGCTCTTATCGCCTCGTGTTTCCCTCTGATTTCAAAATCAATGCCGACCATCAAAGCAACTTATGAAAAATTCATCCAAAAAATTATACAATCAAAGCAAATGATGTTTCCAGTTATCTCTTCCAAATGATATTTCGGAAATAAATCGTAATCAAACACGCAATGGTTTTTCGGTCTCTGTGCTTTATATTTTGGTCGTGTATAATGAATGGTAAGAGTAATTGACTGGTGTACCATTCCTGAACATAATAAAAGCCGTATTTTCACTGGAAAATACCTAAACTGTTAACAAATCATAAAGGTTTCACGATCAGGTATTGTTTATTTAATAAAACTCTCAGTGAAAAAAAAACAATCATAAGTACAATTATATACACAAATGCAACAATAATACAAAATACATGTACATGACATAGGTCGTTGGTCTCAATAAACAACATTGTGTTGTCGGTTTTCTTCAGTAGAATAAAGCCCTTCTATCTAGCAGGTCGTTAATGATAAAAATGCGTTCAAAACAGCAGAAAATGTATTTGCAATGAGTCGGTCTTAAGTACGATAACGTTTACAAATTTGTATTAATCAGGAATGCCAATGAAATAGTTCACACTTTTAAAGAAATAGACTTAACATAGAAAACTGAGACAATACATGTTTCTTTAAATTCAGTAATGTATATAGTAATGCAGTTTGGAATCGGACATTATGCTATCATCGAAAACAACAACAATCCCTTTGTGAATGCACTCACACAGTTTCCATGGTTAAACGATAGTATTAATTGTCAAACATAAATTCTCTGGCGTTCCTACTCGGCGATATGCTGTAAGACCTGTCTAGAAATATTGCAGTTTCTGTTGGAGATGGCTTGTTTTATGTACGCCTAATGCACCAACACTGATATAATCATATGTGCTGAGTTAAACTAATTAGCTAAACCCCTTGAACATAAGCAACATGTATATTTATATTAGAAAACAAGCCTTTGTTTGTAATTTGCAACAAGGTTTGATATTTTCCACGATAATTTTTATTACTGCAGGTACATTTAGATGTCTTCTGCTGACTGAGTTTAATTTCTGTCTGAGACATCATGTCTCAACGTGCATATGCGTCTGTGAGTACAAGGGCATTTTATTTATGAATAATAACTTTATTATATGTTTTAGCTGTTTTGTTAGATTTGTTTAAACGTTTTATGTATAAAGTGCATTTTCTACTACATTTCTAAACGAGTGTCGACATCATGTTGTGAATACTTTATAATCGACCATTATCACAGTATGATTGAAAACAGATTCCTCGTATGCCTCTAAATTAACAATCTATGCCGCCCATGCCAGACGCACATGAAAACGTAATCATCAAATAAGAGCGATTTTTTTCCAATTATCTGTTCGAACTTCTGGACGTACAAGTTTGTATTAAAACGCTTATTATTATATATTGTGACTTTGTCTTTCGGTAAGCTGAACATTAATTTAATTGTTATTATGTTCGGAGTAGTTTACTTATAACTATTCTTTTTAAATATTGTGTTCAATGTCCACTAGTAATTCATTTTGTAGCAGATAATAGGGACTTAAGGACGTTTATTTTGAAAATTTTCTTCAATATCAATTCGTCATATTTTTCATCCTTTGGTCATTACATAAATGTGTCGTGGTCTGAGAAAACTGGGAATAATGCATTTGCGTAAAGTGTCGTCCCAGATTAGCCTGTGCAGTCCGCACATGCTAATCAGGGACGACACTTTCCGCCTTAATATGATTTTTGCTAAGAAGAGACATCATTTAAACGAACAATTCCATAAAAGGGGAAATTTTCGTCCCTGATTAGCCTGTGCGAACTGCACAGGCTAATATGGGATGACAATTTACGCACAAACATTATGCCCAGTTTTCTTTTGTTTGTTTTACCAGTCGCTAACTCAACACAGTGACGAAACTATAACGTTAAGGATACCAAAGGTATGCGTTGTTTATTGTGTTATTACTGAAATTAAACTTTCGAATGATGAATATGTGGTAAATAAACACGCATATATTCCAAACACATTTAAACTGCTTCAGTGATTCTGCGTCGTTCCTAAATACGACTATCAGGGGCGTAGTGCAGCCAAATCCCTCGTTACTCGAAATATAAAACTATTATAAAATTACCTTGAAACAGGTGTCCGCTAGAACGCATTTGTGTTTAGGGCAAAGTCATGGTAAGTTGTCCAGCGGACGATAGACCTCGAGCTTAAGCTCTCAAAATATTATATCACAAAAAAGAGAAAACAACTTCATTTCTGAAATTTTGACCTTTGTTTACGATGACAATTTGCTTTTAAACCATGTATGCTAGAGCTCAGGTATTAAAAAAGTAACAGTAGTGTTGTTAGGTAATTAGCAAATCTCTGTCTTCATTGTATTGATTCTAAATTTTCACTAATTCACACCATCTAAGCTAATTTCATTATTTATAAGATGCAGGATTTAGCGCAATTTTATATCAATATTTCTCGCAAATCAAGTAAATAATTGGATATATTAACATTGTATCATGCCGGTAGACGACATTTTGCATATTCATTTAACCCATGACATTTACGAATATAATAGAAATAACACATTTTCTCAGAAAAAATCAAAATGATGCATATTAGTTATGAATCTAAACGATGTCTGAATTGTGTCGCGTTCTGAGAAAACTGGGCATAATGCTTGTGCGTAAAGTGTCGTCCCAGATTAGCCTGTGCAGTCCGCACAGGCTAAACAGGGACGACACTTTCCGCCTAAACTTGATTTTCGCTTAGAAGAGACATCATTTAAACGAAAAATTCCATAAAAGCGGAAAATGTCGTCCCTGATTAGCCTGTGCGGACTGCACAGTCTAATCTGGGATGACAATTTACGCACAAGCATTATGCCCAGTTTTCTCAGAACACGACACATAATAATAATACCATTTTTTTTTTTGATTAATTGTCCATGTTGACTCGAACGAGTAAAAGAGTATGGGGCGTACGCGCCTGACTATGGTAACAATTTAAAAATACATAAATACATATGCAAANCGATGTTTTTTTTTTTTTTAATTCCTCGTATATTGTCTTAGATATTTAACACACACGTTCATGCAATCTCGTCTTTAGTGCAGCATACTATAAATGTATATTGTCTCATTATAGACTCACCGAAATTTTGCTAATAAAAAACAAACATCACCAACACAGTTGTATTATGCATCGGCTAATTAAAATAAAATGTAATTAAAAACCACAAGTTATCACACGGTTTTGCATATCACGAATATAACCAAGTTTTCGTTTGAAGGAAAAAGACCGTTCAAAGTGATTTGAAAATGTGATTGTGTGCCAGACTGCCAGTATTATATATTGACTTGCATCAGTTGTGGAAGCATAAATTATGATGTCATAAAGCGCTTTGATTTGTGTTAAATTAGTTTTGATGTTGCTGTTGATGATTGTCAAAACAATACAAAATAAAAACAAAACTTAACGTTGAATAACCAATAATGGATATATATTTTTGATTGAAACGACCAAGGAGCATGTAACCTTAATATTAACCATGTTAGTCCAAACAATCTGAACTCCAATTTTAATTTCTCATGTCGCTTATATGCAAAGGGGAACAAATGAACAGATACCAATGATATTATGGATAACATTCTGTTTTTAATTTGGTATCTAACTAATAACAAACTTAATTTCAAGATAATGAAACACGATACACGGAAAACATAACATTGCCTTTAGCAAAACACGTGACTAAAGAAAAATATGTTTTCGCAAAGCGATTTCCAATAAATTCATTCATTCTTAATCACGGATTGGCTGGGATGAATGTTGTTATTTCGACAATACACCAAACAACTTCCGATCGCACAACGTAAACATGGTATATGTATATGTATTTTATATATTTTAGACTCGTGACGCCAATCGACTGATCAACATTTAGGGGGGATGGTGTTTCCGGTGCCTTTTTGGTTATGTTTCAATGAAAACACTACGTAAACAAGTTATATGTATATGTGTTTTATTTAATTTAGACACGTGACGCCAATGAACTGATCGACAGTTAGGGGCATGGTGTTTCCGGCGTCTTATTGGTTTTGTTTCAATCAATTAGTAACAAAATACCTTAAGGTATAACGACCAAGTCAATTGGTACTTGTTTATGAATTTATTTATATCTTCATTTCTTTGAAGAATGTTTCGAAACATAAATGAAATATGTAAATGTCTAATGCATGTATAGTTCCGGTGTGTAATTCAACGAAATATATTTACGCAAAACAATCTGAATCTTTTATTTGAATCTTTGAAACTTATTTAAGGTACCCATCAGTCTAAAATGGGAACATTAAGTACAACCTGAATATGGCAAAATTAACATTCGCAAACACAACACGTTAACTTAAAAAAAAATATTTACTACATATAATTTCTTTCTTTTTTTTCATGAAACTGATTTTTTTTAGATCTGAATATGTTCATATTTGTGATTGCTTTTGGTTAATTGATATAAAACTAGAATGTGCACATATAACACAGACGTCCTCGCTAAATGTCATTGGACACAATAAGGAGTGTGTTTTGGCAGAAAGTTTCCAAGTTTTAACGAATGTAAATAGATGGGGTGTATCTGTGTAACGGTTTTAACACATCATGCCTATTTTCTAATTTGACATTGACTTAAGCAAACGCCAGCCCAAGTTGGTGCACGTGACGCGTCGTCTTAATATGCTAATCATTTTTGCCAATTTAGTTTGAAATCCCATAATGCACGTAGAATAAAGTTATGGTCTGGGCACTATATAAAATATGTTCAAACTTTAACAGTAAACACCGACATCTTAGCGACCGGCATGGCTGGTGCACGCGACACACCCTCTTGACCATCTGTTGCCAATTTGTTTCAAAATTCCCTTTACGCACGACAAAGTTATGAGCCTGACACAAACACGGACAGGGGTAATACTACATGTCCTTCCGCCGTAATTAAGGTGATGTGTGGTGTGGTGTGGTTTGTGTGTGTTTGTGTGTGTGCGTGTTGGTGTGTGCGTGTGTGTGTATGTGTGCATTAAATTCTTAAAAAAATGTATTGAACATTTCATTTATAAAATCTATATCTTATCAATATAAAATCATGTTCCAGGCACAACATAATTAATGTTTGACAACCGAAAGTTATTAGAGTGTGAAAAAGGTAAGGCTTATTTCTCTTGAAGATGACAAACAAAGCATTGGCATTGCGTTATGCGTATACGCCATTGCAGGAACGTACAAGTAGTTTCCCTTGCGACATGTAGATGACACCATAATTATTGCGTTAAACTTTAGTGTAGGTAATCTTATTCGTTTACGCCATTGTAGGAACGTACAAGTAGTTTCCCTTGTCATATGAAGATGACACACTGATAATTGCGTTATACTAAAGTGCAGATACTCGTTTACGTATACGCAATTGTTGGCACGTACAAGTAGTTTCCCTTGCCACATGAAGATGACAAACTTATTATTGCGTTATATATAAGTGCAGATAATCTTATTCGTATACGCCATTGTAGGCACGTACAAGTAGATTCCCTTGCCACATGGTACACATACTTTAGCCTTATGACAGTTTGTGGAACCAATATAGTTGATATTAAATTATAATTATATTTTTTATGTTTTAAGGACATTGCGTAATGTGTAAGTTTATGTCTTAATTTCAAGTATTTTTTAGTTTCTTTATATCCATAACTATAATTCTTTATTTTTCTGTATAGTCCATTCCCTTCTGTGAATACTAGATGCCAAATATTGATTTGTACTGTGATAATAAAGTTAAGGTCATTTATCTGTGATATCAGTCCATTTAACATTTTTTACTAGTATGAACTTTATTATAAGGTTAATGTTTATTAGCTACTTTTTGTTAGTTTAAAAGCTCTCTATTTCATGCCACCAGCACAAAGGACCACAATGGAAATAAGAGTCGCCCTTGTTTTGTGTTATTCTAGGTGTTGGTGTGCATGTCATGGTTTATTTATTCTCACGTGTACTACGTTTTTGTATTATACATGTTGTTTTAGATATCCATGTATATGTATTCCATACCGTAATAAATCTATCTATCTATCTACAAGTTCTGTCCCACAAGACTCCAGAAAGATCCGTAGTCCAAATTATTGTACTGAGAAGGGACCTTTTACAATTTCTGACATGGTGTTCCGTTCGGTATCACTATCCAGTGTTATAACGTACATTATTTAGACTAGTTTGAACCGTTGATTATATTAGGCACGCATAAACCCAGAAATTACGAACTCATGATGAACCCATCATTACCGTTAATGTTAACATTCTATAACTAAATAACAAAGCACAAAATTAGTTGCTAGTTTTGCAACTCTGTAAGCTAGTCATCTACGACTCGAGCGTACATCCGACAGTTTTAATGTTGCTTCTCACCACTCCTCACGACTACGCCCAGGTGGCATTCATTCCCATTGGTCTCATCATATAACACACTGTTATTTTTTTTCTGACACTTCCTCGGTTCCATTTTAAGTATGTTATTGAAAACATAATTATCGACGAGGTGAATGTGTTGTTTGACTGATGTAGATCCCGTTTTTGTCTATGGTATTGGTAAACTGGTAGATTTGTCAAGAATGTCCGATTTCAATTATAAAACAAAGGGCTTTTTAATGAGAAAAATATTAAAGATATATGCGTTTTCTTAAAAAAATAAATAGGCCGAAATCGAGTGCATTATTAGTATTAAGTCGTTTTATCGATTTTAAATCTTTTACTGTATTAAGGCTTACCGCTTTTATGCCATGTACACACATTTGTCCACATTTCTTTACTGTATCGCAATGATGTGAAAAGTGACGTGAGTCATATGTCATTTAATACTGTATGCATACCAGAATCTATGATTAGCAAATACACAAAGTCATTTAATTAACGTTTCAAGCGGACTGCACAGGCTTATCTGAGACGATCTGAGACGATATTTTACGCAATTGCATTAAACCCGGTTTTCTCAGAGCTATTCTCACTTACAGAGTTGTGTTGGGTGCTTTGTTGAGCAACTCATAAATATTAGTTTTAAACCGTAATCGTAACTTCTAAAAGCTGATGTTAGTATTTCTTCATTACAATGACGTGTAATTAATGCTTACTATTAAACAGCTCGGTTCTTACATAATACATTTTCCTTTTTCAAAGTCAAAGACAATTTGGGTTCATTCAGTGGGACAAAGTCAAAGACGAGTTGATTTCATTCAGTTGGACATCACTGATATTAACACTCCATGTGTATTATACTTTCTTATATGCTTTGTTGGCATTTAAATAAAGTCTTATATTACCAGTTTTGATGTAGGTTCTGATATGACAATAAACTTGATTTTTTTTTAAAGATGTTTGAGTTTGAAAACAAACGTTAATTCCCTGCCGTACGATTGTTTCCAAGAAATCTAACCCCAGAGCGTATTTGTCATCACAAATAATACCCCGATAAATCCATTTAATGTGTTTTTTTTTAAATCACAGACACAATATATCAATGATCACGGTAAAGACCAATAAAACATTACATACAAAATATCAACCTATATATTTTGCAGCGATATAATAACTGTGGTATATTAATTTCCACACGAAACTACAAAGCCGGTTGCAAAATCGAGAACCTAAAACAATTACGGTAAAATTGCATCAAGGACCGAATAGCGTGCTCCGGCAAGGAATATGCCAAGGTATCAATTACATCAATCAAGGGTATAAACAGTATAAAGATAGAAACAAGTTTTTTTTCTGGACACGCTTTGACACTGATATCAATCTACATCTGTCAAAACCGTGTAGAATTGTTCAGATTGTGTTAGTTAACCATTAAAACCCTATCGTACTTCATGAAAAAACAAACACGACACAAACAATAAATACACTTTTTTTAAATCGTTTCAATTCAATGATATCGAAATACATGTACATTATCATGTTTATTCTGGCTATTCATCTAAACATCATTATTGAGCAGCATTGGACATGATGCAGATACAAGCGAACTATTTATGGACATGTGCACTGTATGACATTCTTTCGTACGTAATATAACTATTGAAATTACATAAAGATTATCTGGTTGTTTCTCAGTCGTTGTTGTTTTGTGTCACACAGTTTCGCAATCGGTTTCTTGCTTAAAAAGGGACGCATGCTATAATGAGGTTTCTCTTCTCAAGGTGCAGCGGAAGTTTCACTGTGTTTATATATGATATTAATCAGCTGCAGGAGGTAAGTTGCAAAAATAGAAGTAATTACAACGTTATAACTAAAATATCACGTAATATCCAAGATGTTCGTTATACGGAGTATTTCGTAATGAATTTTCGCGTTTTGTTGAAAGGGTTTTATAAACGTTTTATGTTACTACGTTCAAATTTCTATTGGAAGGTACGTTCGTATTTGCCATAAACGAGAGAAGAAAGTTAAACTTCAGCTTTACAAGCACGATGGAAATCTGATCAAAGAGCATGGTGCTTTTTGCTTGGAAAGGACAAAAGACCCAAACAATGCGGCATAGAATAAAATCATTAGAAACAACACTCAAAAACGCAACACAAACACATACATGAACAAACCGACGATAGTTTGTTCGAGCTTTACCCACTGAAAAAGGTCAGGTCCTAACTGCACTTTGACGGCCTTAAAAAAGATCATGACAACGATTGCACCACAACGTAAGCATTCATATTTAAATGAAATGCATTATCATTTGTGTTTGATATTTGGTTATTATGCACTAGTGTCAAAGGAAAAAAAAACGAAAGTACATTGTGTTACAAATGTGTAAAGGTTATCATTCACAGAACAACAAAGATGACTACGAAATTATAAATACTTCAGAATCATCACATCCAGATCAGTTGTTTCATTACAGAGCACAACATCAATTGATTTCAAAGATTTACAGCTCTCTGCATACATTAATAACATGCAACAATACCAGTCCAGTGTTTCTACTAAGAAATTGTTTCGAATCGCAAATTCCACCAACATACCTATTTATACAGTTGAGACTGAGCAATATGCGCAAGCCATTATAAACATGTAATTGGTAGCATACCGTCCGTGTTAGCTGTAATGTAGAGTCACATGGGACCATTATTCTTGTCAGTGATCCGTCATGTCAAGGTGTTCTTGTTTTTCTTCTGCATGGATACCTGGAACAGTGCCTGTGTGGTGTTTCTAGTCTTCGGTAAATGTGTTATATAGAGTAAATATGTAGAAAATAGTTACAATATGTGTATTGTTATTCTATGGTTAAACATTAACACTCATTCTTATTAGTATATGAAGAAATACAAGTACATGAATATTAATATTAAGATTTTCTCTCTCAAAACAGTTATTAAAGTTATAATCTCAACCTTCAGCCAATCCAATAAAATGAAATGTTGTCCAATCAATTCAATTTAAACCTTTGAAATACGAACCGTTCGGTATATCCATGCCAAATGCTTATTTGCAAAAACTTTGGCTGAAGCAACAAAGTCTCGTGATACGACAGTTTGTTTAAAATCAAACTGGATTTTGTTCAGGCACTTTGAATGTGACGGCTGAATGTATTGTGAATTTGATATGCTAAGTCGGATTCATTTTTTAAGAACAATGCACTCCATGACAGTGTGCCTTTACGTCACTTTCCAGTAAGCTATTTTCAAGCTGTTTCAATTTGTTTGGAAAGTCATTTCAATAGTTTTGCATTGAAGCGCAAAAAAATGAATAATGCGCATTACATTTAAGTGTGTTTTTTCCACTATTATTGCTCAAGAATGTAATTTTAAAAGTTTGCTTGGCATTCTTACTAAATTATTTTAAAATGCTTTCTTTAGGTATTTATTCTTCTTGGGCATTTGATGTAGAGTTCATTTTATTCCGAGCTATATATAATAAACGTTTCACTTTAAATTCGTGCTTATTGAAATACAAGAAGTGATGAGAAAGGTTTTGTCATAAAGATTTCAATCAGTTGTCATCAAAAATGATAACGTATGGGATTTAAAAAAGGGATTTAAAACGTATTTTCCAACAAAATGTATGCATTTTCAAAGATTATATTGTAAAACAGATACATTATTTGGATGAATTTCGTAAATTTATACACAATTTTCAGAAAATGACCTATATAAGATTGCAAATTCACGAATTTCATGAATGTATGTTTGTTTGTCTACTAACTTTGTTGATAATACTCAAATTAAAAACATCGGTTCATTTGAAATTGAATGCATCGGACTAACATGCATGCTGTTAAATGTAAATTCAAATGGCAGAACTCATTGTATTACGCTCATGTATGCGAAATAAAATTGATATAACAAACATGAAATTTAAAAACGTGTTTATCGGTCTCTGCTAATGAAAATAAATCTGCGAACAGACGAACATCAACACCTACTGTTGAGAAGTATTCAGACAAATATCGACTTTGAATGCACCGTTGCGTGATGCATTAAGAAAAGAATGCATGGGAAATTCCCAACGTTTAGTTGACTGTGTTGCTTTCGATTTGATTATTTACGTTGCATTCTTTTTCTACGTGGTGTTAATTGGTAAAAGATATAAACACTTCACTCGACCGTTTTGAAGGACTTCCGTTTATTACTTTAAAAACGCTGCAAAACTCTTGGAAGTGTTATTTGGACGGAATGTTTTAGATTATATTTAAAAGTGTGTTAAAGACAGACAAGTTGTAGTATCCTATTACGTATTATGCTAAGATAGTGGATTTCATTATATTCCATGAAACCCGGAGACATAATTTTAAAATGTTTGCGGCACCCAGTTGTTATCCCAATATAATTAATGAATTTCCTGTAAACAGCTACGTCAACTGTAATTACATCAATATAATCAATTAAAATATTTTATCATATATTGACATATTTTAAAGGAGGTCTCTTCTTAACGAAATTCCAGTGTAGGCGAAAAGTGTTGTCGCTGATTAGCCTATGCGGACTGCACAGGCTAATCTGGGACGACACTTTACGCACTTGCATTAAGCCCAGTTTTCAGTGGAACTTCCGCTGCATTATGAGATGGGACACCTCATTATGGCATGTGTCCCTTTTTAGGCAAGGAACCGATTGCGAAACACTGTGACACACAACAAAGGCATATAGTATGTGATTCAAAAAATATTCAGAGACAAAGAATATAAAGTATCCAGATAATCGTTATGCAATTTAAATAGTTAGATTACGTACGATAGCAGGTCATACATGGTACATGTCATAAATAGTTCGACAGTATATGCATCATTCATAATGCTGCTTAAGAATGATGTATACATATACAACCGGATAAACTTGCACAGGTATTTCTAAATCAGTGTAATGATGACCATAAAGATCAAACATAAAACGTGTATTTGTTTGTGTCGTGTTTGTTTTAGCATAAAATACAATAGTTTTTGTTTACGTTTTTAACTAACAAAACGTGAAAAATTGAACACTGTTTTTGACAGATGTAGATTGATAATAATGCAATACATGTACGCGTAAACTAGAATTCTTGTTTCTATCTTGATACTTTGTATCCCTTTGATTGATCTAAGTAATTGATTCCCTTGCATATTCCTGGAATTTGCCTGTGCACGCTATTTCGTCCCTCATGCATTGTCCCATAATTGTTTTAGAAGGTTACTCGATGTTGCAAACGGCTGTGTTGTTTTGTGCGGAAATTAATATACCACTGTAACGCTGCACAATATATGGGTTCACATGTGTTTGATAATGTTTTATTGATTTCTGCTATGATCATTGATATATTGTGTCTTTTATTTAACAACATGATATTGATTTATCGGGCTATAATTTGTGATTACACATACGCTTTGGGGTTAGTTTATCCGAAACAACCGTACGGTAGGGAACGAAGGTTTTTTTTCAGACTCAAACATCTTAAAGTAGCAATAATACTAAAAAATCAACGGAAATTTCGTAAAGTATTTCGTAAAAAGAATTTATCGAATGTCAACAAGAAAGCAGGATTTATCGAAACGTACAATACGCATGACGTGTTGATATCAGTGATATCGCATTTTATGAAGCTAACGTGTATTTGACTTTGACTTTGCATTATGTACTTAACGAAATAATGTTTACTAGTAAGCATTGTTTACTCGTCATTATAATGTATGAATGCTAACACCAGGTTTTAGAAGTCACTTTTAGACATTTGCGGTGTAAAACACATATTCATGAGTTGCTCCACAAAGCACCAAACAAAATTAGGTAATTATCCAGTATGATGTATTCAGGCTTGCTCTTTTAAAACTGGGCTTAATAGCATGTGCTTTAAGTGTCGTTCCAGATAATACTGTGCAGTCCCCAGAGGCTAGTAAGAGACGATACGTTCCGCTTTAATGGATTTTTTCCTTTAAAGGAAGTCTCTTCGAAAGTCCAGTGAAGCAGGAAAGTGTCGTCCCTGATTAGCCTGTGCGAGCAATTTAATCTGGAACGGCACTGTACGCAAATGCATTAAGCCCAGCTTTCCCAGAATGTCGGATAAAGGTCTTACGGAATGTTGATTGATCACGCGAAGCTGTACATCCGTTTCTGCGATTTTTTTGTATGCTCAGCCCCGTTGCCTTGTTATGTTCATCGTGTTTTATTCAGTCTGGTTTCCATTTGCGTAATTCATTTTTCAAGTAAGCCAATACAATAATTAAAAGGAATGTTGTCAACACCATTGTCAACTCTACATGACATAGCGCTGGTGTAATATAAATGCAAGTTAGAATTGTTCTTGCAATTATAGAGGTAGAATAATTGCAAAGCACATAAAACATTACTAACTTGGAAAGAATCTGCAAATGATCATGTTTTGTAAACAGACTCACAGGATGGAGTCTTCAATTTTCAATCGTGCTGGTGTGTTGATGTTTATATCACTGGCATCATCGAATATGAAATTACTTACTCTGAGAATGGCCGATATTCCAATAAAAAAAACATAAATATATAGGATTCATTTCGATATCACAGACCGTCAATGAAATTAAATCTGATAAAGACTGCTCGGTCATGAGAGATATTGAATATAACAATAAGATCAGTCTAATGATCAAGTTAAGTGCAACGATACTATGCGATATTTGTCCATGCCCGTATGATGTAAAAGGTATTTTTTTCCCGTTCAATAACATTTTTTTCCCTCGTCGATATGTGTGTGAGGGTCGAGGGCATCCATCTCCACACCGTTCATAGTCTGCAAGCGATATTTGCATGTACTAACAATAAAAACAAATTTAATATATTTTACAATCAATAGCTTTTATATTGCAATACTCTTATAATAAAATGTAAAAGGTATTGAGTGACAAACAAAAATGATTTACTGCACAACTCTCATGACGATGGAAGTCACGTAACATATTTCTTTTCGTTATATTAACTAAATGTCTGTTACAGTTTCTTTTCAGCACCAGGGTTAAACGCGTTACAAACATACACAAACTACATATATTGTGTATTCAATATTACCATCGCATTCTCCAGTCAATGTGGAGCGTGACTACATATTAAGTAATAAGTACTATAAATAGACCGTTGTTTTCAATGGTGTTAGTCCTCCGCCATAGAATTATTAACTACATCGAACGCAAACCTGAACTTGATCGGTAAATGGTTGTTGGCCTATTGTGAAATCACGAAGTCACATACTCTTTTATAGTTGTTGGGAATACATGTATAGCATTTTTTTTTTCATAAATGCGCGTTAATTGTTAAATGTTAGAACATGCTTTAGCACATAAAGGTATTGACGGAAGAAATGCTTATACAAAATTTAATTGTTTCCATGTAATAAAATAACATTATGTTTGAGAAATGTATGCGAACTTTCCGATACATATTTTTTACATGAAACGTATTTTCATATTAAGTAAGCAAACAGACATCGATAATATTTAAGTGTTAAATTTGCAATATCAAATACTGGTTTGCGAAAAAAGAGTTATTTTATACATTCTTTCAGTACTTCAATTATTATCACAATCTTTCATTAGTTATATTTTAGCAAAGCGTTATAACACAAATAAATGATAATAAACGAAAACTAAATGTCTCATTTTTCTTGTGTATGTTCTCACGACCACATTTTTATTTTTTTATTTTTAAGTAACATAAAATGGAATGACAATTAAGCTTCCAGAAATAACCATTCTACAAAAGACTCTTGTTTCCATAAATCGAACATTCGTTTTGTACATTTTCTTATTAATAAGAATCGACTTTACAGGGCGTGTTTCTATGACTACAGCTGTTCGGATTAAATTGCTGTAAAAGGGAGATCAATATTTGCCATGGTTCTCCTGGATAAAGATCCAACGTTTTCTTTTAAAAAAAACTTTTCTCCGCGGAATGTATACCCCAGGAGCAACTAGACATTTCTCTTATAACACGAAACATTAAATGAAGCCGTTGATATCTGACATCGTACACCTGGTCACATGTCGTATGTCTTGGTGCGTATTAAAAGAATATTAAGCAGCATATTTGGTCTAAATTAACAATTAATTTAACTAAAATCTTAAGATCTCATCACACATTAAAACGACTGTTTTGATTCACGTGTCAATAAAAAATAGCAATTATATGTTACACGCGTCTAATAACTGATGCAAATAGTTTTTACTATTGAAGTTGATGGAAAGTACCTTTTTGTTTGGTATATGGGAATGAATTATGTAGGTATGGAAGTATGCTTAACTCCATATGAAGTATTTATAACAATATTGAAACAAACAACCTACTAAGATTTGCTCTCTTTTTGGTTTGCGCAGTTGCTGAGTCTCTTGCTATTCCACGTACAATGTGCTTGTTACCATAATGACGGACGAAAGCAATTTATTATTGCGTCTCACAAGCCATGATTTACACATGTTATATATATATGATTAATTATTGGCTACGTGTGAGATTTTGGATCGTTTCAAACGGTTTAAACCCTCCCCCATATGCTTTGAATTAACCGTTCCAAGGCGTTGAACCCAGCTTAATCATGATTTTATCTTAAATGAAGTATTCAATGTACTGTAGAGGCAATATGTCATTTGCCTTAACAGAAGACTAGCGGACACAAATTTCTCTCCTGATAATATTTCCGGAGTTGCACTATTTATATACATTTCTTAAGCAAAACATCTCCTTTATAATATCTGTAATTCTCGAATCACAATATTTTTACAGGTTTTTAATCAAAGATCCATGTGATCTTCTAGTTTTATTACGCGGGCACGTTGAACATTACATTTAAATATACTAGTTATATGTAAAGTACTTCGAATACTGTTTACTGTAACATAAATGTTAAGCGTGCCGAAAATACGATATTTAATAACAAGCATTTATATTGCAGAATTCTCCATAAAAAGAGTAACTGGAAGCATAAATCACTCTAATAAGATGATGAACTTTTCATATTCTGCTAGTATGGGCGGCATGGATTTTTAATTTAGCCGGCACGTGAGGATTCAGTTTTCAATAATGCAATGATGGTATCTAAAACGCTGATTACGAAGAATGCAAAAACATGGTTTCGACACTCGTTAAAAAATGTCATAGAATATGCACTTCTTATAGAAAACGCTTTAATAATTCCAACAAACAGCCAGACCATAATAAATGACATTTTAATTATTAATAAGTACAATGTCCATATACTCACAGACGCTTATGTATGGTGAGACATGACGTCTGAGACAGAAGTGAGATTTTATACCACCCCTAAAATCAGTCGACATACATGGAAACGTAACTATATATACTTCTGAAGAAGAAAAAGCAACGTGCTTAAACACTTATTTTGTTTCCATTTCAACGTTAAATTCATCTTCGGGAGTTCTTCCCGTCCCTACTCAGAATAAAACTTCCAAATGTTGAGACTTTATCAAAGGAAAACTTTCAACTGTACGTGAAGTACAAGAAATGTTTGTGGAAAATATCAGACCCTCTACGCTCTTCCGTGTCTTGTAAGGCTTGTTTTCACATACACATAAACGTGTCACTTATGATTGCAGGGTTTTAGTTTTATTAGTTCCCTTAGAGCGTGGAGTACCATAACACTATAATCGAGTATCATACAACATTAGGAGGTTGTTACGACAGACAATGATTTAGTCCATATGTGATCGTTGCTCAGTTGCAATATAACGTTCAAAAAGCAGTTGTAAACTTAATCAAGGTTGCCAAGTCAACATAAGTCTACTATTTTCTAATAAAATGTCCAGGATAGGACACAATCCGTCAAAATCCAACCGGACAGGGCCCTATCCTCATGTGGGGTCCTGACGATAATCCTCAAGTGTGTCTCCTATGGGTTAGATCCTTCTGCTCTCTTGAGTGACCAAGGTAACTCTGCTTAAATACATGTATCGTTACATAAACATGTCAAATTTATGGGTCAGACTAATTTGTTGAACTGTATATACGGGCGTTTTTACCATCTGGTAAATTAACCAACACGAAAAAAACATCAATTAACCATGTTATATTGTAACGATATTTAATTAAAACAGACTGAGCGTGCATGTACTGTCAAGAAACCAATTATTTATTCATTTTCCGAGACTAGAATGACGTACATATATGGTTTACATCATTGTGAAGCCAGCACGGAAGTGTCATCGACCACCATTACCGATAGTAATTAATGGGCAGCTTAAATGTTGACATATATTATAATTCTGAATAAGATGCAAACATGAAAATATCGTTAATGTTCTTTCCTATGCACTATGTCACATGTTGATAAAGTTTTTTTTTCGCTTTAGAAAGCTCCATTAATCAAGAGCTACTGCTTTAATAAATCAGTATTATAATTAAAAATAATTTACAACAGAATCCTGAAAACTGAGTAAGATGAGTTTTTTTGCGCAAACCACAGCGTTAGATAAAAAGCCAACAGTCAACAGTCTCTACACACTCTATAATTGCAAATATATATAAATAAAAATGTAAATATATAATCGGATATATATATCAATAGGAAGTTGTATTATTATACAAAACGTGTATGTTGTATATAAAAGTATTAGTTTAAAAGTATGGTCGACAAAAGACGTGTCGTTGAGACAAAGATTATTGGAGAAGAGAACAGAGATAGTAATCATCGTAAAATTTCACGCGACATGAAATATCTTTGTGTCATTTCAAGAACCGTAAATATCACTTACATAAGATCATTAAAAAGAATTGGAAATTCAAGAGACATAAATACCCAATAACAATGCAAGATACATATTATTTATACTTGCAAAATAGATAAATTGTATGAGTAAGACGATAATCGATACAAAACGTTTATGTTGCATCGAATCTGAGCTATGTAGGCGTACAATGACGGGGACATAAAATAAACATAGTAAACAGAGTAATTCATAAACAAGAGATTGAATGCCAGATAATAGGCGACGGAAGTCTTGAGTTGTATTCCTTCCGATTTGTGTGTTATCAACGGATAAGAACATCGTAATAGATGAACTATAGCCTAATATCGAACCACCAGATGAGGCACAAAGCATATGCACTAAAAATTATGAATTAACACAAGGTGAGTCACGGAACGAAGCAAACAATTGGCGCATGTTAAAGTTAATGTTGGAATTTAATAACAAGGCAAAATAGATGTGGGTGGAAGTCATTGTATTAAACAAATTGGCCACATCAGGTTGTTGATAAATGAATCTCCCCCTAGAGAGCGATTTTAACGATTTTTAATCTGAATTGCCAGCATTGCATCATGCCATGCAAATTGTAATATAAACATTACTCATTGTGACTGCTTAATAAACAGGAAATGTTAAATGCACTCAAGGGCGCTTTGCCGAACTTAATAACAGTTGACATCGCTGCTTGAATTTGATCGGAATTATTTAATAACATCGCGAGTATTGATGTGGGCGAAGAAAAACGTTATTTACTGCATGAGAAATATCAGACATTCGATATCATAATCTCTCTTAATAGAGTGAGCGAACGAAATATGTTATCCGAATTGCGATTATGCTTGTATTGTTGTGTGTATAACAGCAATAAATCTCAAAGAACCATTGAATGATCAAAATTGCGCCTAAGTGATTCGATTCCTTAACGAGGGTGGCGTTATGATGGTCTGTTGTTCCGTATATCTGCTTTGGCTCAACTGTAAGTAGAAAAAAAGGTTTGAATGAAAATAAAACGTATTCGATCACATGACTGACTGATGTGTCCTTTAAGTTGAATAAGCCTTTTATCTAAACTGAAAAAACACAATTCGATTAATATATCATGCGCAAAGATAGTTTGAGCTAGATTCATGGCTATTTAAAATAAGTCACATTTACTATGCTATCGATAATTATTGTGAGAAACAACGAGACATACAAGAGCAGGTGTCAAATAACCTGACCGTCAATATCAAGCTATAAAAATGCTTCTTCTAAGAAATACAAACAGGCTTGTTTCTTGTGTACGCTTCTTTCAGAGTAAGACTAAATTGCACCTGTTAGAACTTTGAATATACGATTATTTTAGTATTATAATATGCATTATTAATCTAGGATGCCAAAGAACAAACATGGCGATCTCATTTTTGCGATTGGTTCGGTAAGTGACGTACAAGCTGCGTATAAAAACAAGGGTTTAAGTAAGTCGTTTATTACGTCTTAACCGCCATAGTCTCTGAAGCAAACATATGTTTTATTATGAACTGGCTCCTCGAACGACTCGCATGTGCAAACATTTCTAATCTATAAAAATGTGCACATCGCGTTGTTGCCATCAGGGTGAGAAAAGTATATGCAATCATTAAATCATAAATGGAGAACACATATATGACACATACATAAAGAAAAGCAATATACATCCACACAATCAGGTAGAAAACACTCAGTACTTTCGTGATAATGAGACAGTATGAATTAAATGCACACTACTTGTATATTTATTAAGAATGTATCAGTATTTTGGATGTGATATAAAATTCATAAACAGAAACTACCAAATATCTTCTTATGATTTTGAACTTTAATAAATTTTATAACGTAGTTATTGTTATTATGTTAACATATCAATTTTAAAACAGAACACCATTCCCATATTTAAAAAATAAGTCATACATAAACTGAACCACATCAGACAAATCACGGGGGACAAGCGGTTCTATAGTTTGCTGGTTAGTCCGACAATTTAAGTCATCCACAATTACTTTGAAATCTCCAAACACGTTGCTTATCCACCACATGCAGTACATCAATGAAGTTCTTTACTCAGCGCATATGATAAGATCAGTGTTTCTGCACTAGGCGTACATAAAACATGTCATCCATAACAGCAACTGCAGCATTCTAGAAACGACAGAGAATTCGTTCTTGGCAATGGCTTGTGTCTTGTTACCGTTAAAAAGATCTTTGTGCATTTACAAACGCAGTTCATTCGATAAAAGCTACAATATCCGATTACAAAAGGTGTACTATATTTGAAAACAGAAAACAACAATCTTGTTTATTATTGAGACCAGCGGTCTATGTAACGTATTTTTAATTATTGTTGATATTATGTATTGGTTTTTCTTGCTTTTGCTTCGTCACCGATTACAATTGTATATGCAAACATATGTCTTTCTACAACAACATGCGAATGTCTTTTCTCACATACGCATTATATAACACGTATCTTCGAAGACTGCTCCGCCTCTCATACAAAGCACAAGACCAACGAGTACGTGAGGAACATGACAGCAGCACGATCTTGCCCACAATAACACCTCCAGGCAACCGTCAAACGACGAAAGCTGGCTTGATTTGACTGTGCTCCAAGGCACGCAAGAGGGAGGTCGCCGTCGAGGCCCTCAGAACAAAAGCTGGAAAGATAATGTGAAAGAGTGGACGTCCCATCCGATGGATGAGCTATTCCAAGCAGCCCACAACAGACCTGACTGGTGGAGGATTAATTCGTCGTCGTCCCTCATTGCCCCTAAACGGTCAGACCGGTCAAATGAATGATGATGATAATTGTCGTACGGTTGCGCTAGGTTTAAATAAAAAAAAAAAACGAACTGTTGCGAATACTACCGAATCGGCCACGCTCTGGAAAATCGGCCTATATGCATGTTCGTAAAGTGTCGCCCCAGATTAGCATGTGCAGTGCAATTGTTCTCAGTGATTAAGTTTTCAGATAGATAATCAGTTAGAGAATACACTCAAAGGAAAGTGGTAGTTTATTTCTGTCGGTAAAGATGGATTGGCTCTGACATGTTCATATGCTTGTTATAAACACAAGTTTTTGAAATTCCGACAATTCTGAGAAACATTGATGGATGATTACACGCGCTAGTAAATAATCCGTTGCAGTTAGAAGGCATCTAAGACATACAGGCAAATGAAGCTCATAGCTCACCTGAGCACAAAATGCTCAAGATGAGCTCTAATGTCCGTCGTTTGTCGTCGTGCGGTGTGCCATGTGAGTTGTGCATAATCAACTTTAAGCTTGTAACTAATCTAGAGGCCACTTTTTTCATCCATTCTTGATAAAACGTGTTTAGAATGTTAAGGCCGAGTTCAAATCTGGGTAACGTGCGTCCAAAAACACCAAGTCAAATCTTACAAAAAGCGTGTGACAACTCTAGACATTTATGACTCATTGTTCATTAAACTTTGTCAGAATGTTTATCTTTACCATTTCTGACTTTATATTGATTAAGCTTGGTCAGATTGTTTATCTTGACCATACGTAGATCGAGATCGGAGGCCACATTTATGACTCAATATTGATGAAACTTGGTCAGTAAGTTTATCTTGACACTATGTAGGTCTTTTCCGAATCTAGGTTACTTGAGTTCAAAAACTAGGTCACCATGTCAAATCTTAGACAACAAAACTGTTTTAACGATCTTGAAAAAAACCCATTAACGTCTCATTTGTGATGAAACCTAGATCTCTTGATCTAGTTCACGTGCGTTCATAAATTAGGTAACTATGTCAAAAGCGACTTTGCTGCCATATATCAAATCATGATGTTTCACGGAAACAACTATACACTTATATTTTTTTATTTCTTTTTACATCAACACATTTGTATCACGGTGTGGACAATTATTTTCATCGTAACATTATAACTCGAAGCCCTTCTTCCTTTAATAAACAAAAATATATAGATGCAGAAAATCGATTATTATAGGTCATTGTTTCTCGCTCAACTGATTCACTAACGTAACCCATTTTCTTCTTCGATACTCAGCGCTGTGTACAAACCATTAAGACCAGGTAACACCACTTATTGTTCGTGCGCTTTTGATCCTGCTATCCGTGTTGATGTGTACGCATTCTTTGGTCCACGTGGTGAGTCGAGTGCCGGATGCTTGTAGATTGTTCACAGTCGCTCATTAGATGAGCAAGTCGGCTTCAAAAGCTGATAAGAAATGTACATTTACACACTTGCGTTTCATTAATATTTTTCAGAATCTAAAGCTTTGTACATACGGTCACAGGAAGAAGAAACTTCCTTATTTATATATTCATGAACGCACAATCACATTTACAATTACAAATATAAGTATATTCGCATACGTTGGTTCAGAACAGGACACCTAGCGCAGGAAATTAAATATTAAATGTATTGATGATATTCCTGCATCCTATTTGTTTTACTCTTGGGATCACATAACTGTGAGAATTATCGACATTATTTGATATATGTTCCATTGTCTACACATATTAGGAATGGAATGGTATGCATACACGCGGGTACAGTTATGTGGAATTCGAACGTTTTGTTTAATCCCTAGACAGTTTATGTTACCAGTCTTCATGGCAGACTGCAGAGATTCTAACACGATTATATGATATTGGATGCGTCTTTATTTACATCGGGTTCGTTTCGGATTAGTATTTGTTTTTTTAATTCATTTCCAGAATACTACACCGAGTGGGCTTAGGTGATTTTGAACCAAAGAAATCATTAGCAAGTGGGCCATTTGGCCACTTCCAGTTATGTGATTTTTCAAATGAACATGTATTTATATACTTTGTTTTTATCTTAATGCTGCTTTCTTTTACCAAAAGCACACACCATGACAGTGTTTCTTTCTTGGTTAAGTCACTAGGAAGCTAATGGAATTTTGGAGCTTCATCATGATACTTAAATAACCAAATTAGTGTAACCAAAATTACAAGACCAAAATATAAAAAATAAAAATATATTCTATTAAAATCGTTTAAGGTATATTTTACTGTTTATCTGGGGTCCGATAAAAAGATAGTTTCGTTTTGTTACTTAGTATAAATTATAATATATAATGATCTCAGAGCTAGTGGTACATGGTGTATGCTTTAATGAACTCTTATTCTTGCTCAATGCCCATTAAGCCCTAATGGATAGGCATTTATTTTATATCGGACGAAATACATACTTCATCCTCTTTCAGTATTGCATAATAATACGTTCGATCATAAACAACAATCCCACATCTTTAAGACATCGTTATTTGTATTTATGGAAACATCAAAACAACGGATGCTTCGAGATGTCATTACATGGGCATTCGATGGAGGATTTACTTCATTCCAAGTGATTTGTGACAGCATCTAAACCTTTTTCCCGATAATAGAATTCCAGGAAGAGTTAGGAGAGTTATCGTCCATTATGATGTCAATCAATTGTAATTATAACGTACCGTCTGTTTATGGAGAAAATGTGGATTGAACATTTCAAATTCGTTCTTGTGTATATCATGATAAATAAGTAATATAACAGTATCTTAGGGATTGCATAGGGGGGTATTTTTTCACATGAATTGCACACATTGCACACTTACTGTTCATTTTAATTTATCTGTGATATAAGATGTGAGTTGCAAGTTGTCTGCCAGTAAGGTTTTGGTGTCAACGAGTTTTTTTTTCTGAACGGACACGAACTTTTCAAGCATTAATCCAAAGTAAATACATTAAGACGGAGATGTCGGAGACTGCAATGCGTTTTCGTTAAATGGTATCATAATTCAGAAACTATTAGACGAGTTGTTCAATTTTCAAGAACATTTTACATTTTTCAGTACGTTAAAAAAATTGTCTGGATTTATGTTTAACTCTTCAGAAGGGAGAAACATGAATAACGGCAAGAATACAATAAAGTGTCTCGGCAACAGTGTTTGATACTGGAGCCTTGTTCTGCTCCGGGCTTCATGCATGTGCTGAAAATGTCGCCCCAGGTTAGCATTGACAGTCCGCCATGTGATATTGAAGGTATGAGAGGAATGACAACAATGTCGCGTAATTTTGGCATCATGATAACAAGTTAATAGCGTTAGCAGCATTAATGCAACAAACCGTATGTGTATAAAATGCATCTGTCCTTTTGAAACAGTCGTTTGTGTCTTTAGAAAGTGTCTATGTTATACCGATGATAATTCGAGCTCAAGAAAGAGACACAAATAAACGACAACGTCAGTTGAAAAGCACGCTGTGATTACAGTCATCTTACAGTACACTAGCGTTCAATTAAATGTGGATTTGTCCTGTTTATAACGATATATATTATTATATTACATGATTAACTAGTTTGTGAACTATCCGACACACAAAACATTTTATAAATCATTATTCAATCTAATCTCTTTTAATTTCGACTTCTCTAATTTAAATTAACATTGTCATAAATGATAATTTGCATAATTTAATTTCCATCTTGAATTCAGAACTTTAAATATAACTCCAGTAAGTTTAATTGTACATGCCTTTACCACGGTGCATATACAACGTGACTTTTTAAGATCTGTTTATGGAGAATAAAGCGCGACCCAGTTAACATTTTTAAGGATGTCTTTTGTAATATTTCACCATTTTTAATGGGATAAAGTGGAGAGCCCGCTCATTCGTGAGAGTTTTCTGTTGGAATCATGATTTTGTAAACAAATAACTTGAAATAAGTGTTTTCAGTAACGTTCAACCGCGCGTTTGAACGGTTAGAATAATATCGGACCAGTGTGGGGACTTCATTTTACTACGGAATACCGTTAGGGCCATCTTGGTTACACATGAAAATCCAGAGGGCGAGAATGCGAGAACGCGAGAGTACGATGGCGACAATGCGAGAATACGATGACGAGAGTGCGAGAATACGATGACGAGAGTGCGAGAGTACGATGACGAGAATGCGACAATTTTCAACTTTTTGTCACAGATTGAAATCAAAGTACTGAAAGTACTGGTGGGGCGATTTTGCTCAAATGTTGTGGTCGTAAAAAACACTAAGAACATGTGTCATGGGGACAAAGTACGCACACCGAGTAAATAGTTTTATGAATTAACTCTATTTTTTTTTCTCAGCATTGGAAAACACTGATTGATTTGATGTAGGACTGAATTACTAGAATAGTTTAGCTGCTGTGAAAGTGACAACTACAACGTGTATTTCGTGTATAAGGAAAAAGTTCAAAACTGGCATGAAAAGCACGGGCGAATTGTCATATGAAAACTTTCTAGCGCAGAGAACATTGAGTTGTTTACTTTGACAGTAAAAAATGTAGCGCGTGGTAATTAAATTTTGTCGCGCATATCGCAAACGCAGTTGATTTCTTTAAACGAAAGAACATAAATGCGCTGTATCGGTTAAGTGTAGATAGTTCAGTATTGAACCGACATTTCGTCGCTGTATACACCTTCTATGAGGACTGCGTGTAATTAGGGTGATAATGCCGCAGTAAAAAGACTTTGCCATGGATGGAACGCCCTCTGTAAGCTGATGATGTCAAACTGTACCAATCCAAGGGTGTTTGTCGCACAACGAGTGTGTAAACACCGTGAAGACGGGCAAAACTGGATTGAACTGGATTTATTGATGAGCATTTCAGAAGGGGAAATTGTTATTGTTCAATTGGTCACGAGATAATGTTTGTGCGCATTAATACTAATACCATGCGATCGGAGCTATTTAGTTTGCGAATGCAGAATCTGGATGCAAAGTGGTTTTATTGCAGTAACGTATATTATGTTACCTATGGGGCGCATTGCAGAAGGATACCCCCCCCCCCTCCAAAATAAAAGAAAACCGTACACAAGGAAACACAAACGACTATCGACGTTGACTGCTATTTAAAATACATTTTCGTTTATGAGTAATTATTATTAGAAATTGATAAACCTATAAAGCGTTACCAACGCGAGACGATTAAATAATTTTGAGTGCTTCTGTTGTTTTCGTTACGTGTGACAATACGTTGGTTTGCTTATTAAAAGTATAAAATGCTTAATGAAATGTCACGGTCCGGATGGCCGAGTGTTTATGGCTATATGTTTCCTAGATGGTCGAGTATGTACGGCCTTTTTAATCCAACTGTCAGTGGTTTGAGCCAATAGGGTGGGCCAAACTTGTTTGCTTTATTCTGTCTTAAATTCTATTTTTGTAATATATTGGAGCGTTTTAATTACGATGTTTACCATTTTAATCACTTATTGACGAACTCCAAAAACCTGTGAACATGTCCCATTAAGAATCAAGACTCGCACGCCTCTTTTCATACCTAGGATTTTGAGTTACAACGAATGAAGGGAAAAGAACCAGAAATTAATCTGAAGATTATGTGGGATGATATACGGTAGATATGTTAATCTTATTTTCTCACTTTTATTACATCTTAATTGCTGAACGAGCCAGACAATATCTTCTGTCAAGCTGCATCATCCATTATTGATGTGATAACGTGATATTGAAAGAAAAACAGAACGACAAGCGTACTTGATGCATATCCTTTATACTCCGCAAGTAAAAGCTCAGTTGAAAATCAGATTGGAAAATGAATTTAAATTGAAACATAGCAGTCAGTAATATTCCATCGATCAATTATGTAATACCCACTGACACGAAGGATTATTTTGACTTATTACAATGAAGATTGATAGAAACCAAAGCTGAGGTCCAATCATCGCTCCAACCCTGGGCAACATGTTCAGACAGCCAAACCCACTGGTCGTGGAAATATAAACGAGCCTCGTTCCGGGCAAACATATTGTCGTTATCCTCGTGCAAATGAAAAATATTCAACGTCATTCATTTTTTTTTTGCTTTTGTTACAACTAAACTTATGGTGAATATGATAGTATCAAGTTACTTCATGTTAATGATAAATTTGATAAATTAATTGGTTTGCCTGTAGTTTCCGAAAAATAAGTGTTTGACGACAGAACCATACGACTGCATTGCTACAGAATCAAGACATTATGCGCTTTCATAGATTAATATGAACATACATATACATGTTTTAGAACTGTCATATGGTTAAAACTGCTGAACAAATTCGTCAGATGTGTGCTCAAAACTAATGACCGATAATAAAGTAAACCACAATTATAAGAGAAAAGTAATAAGGGAAAAAGAACAAACACCCACAAGTACAGCATCGTGAAACATACCGGTTACTGGCAAGCTAAACAGTCATTTTAAGTTTTTTCTGACACCAAAACAGAACTAAGAATGCGTTCTTTTTAGGTTGTTTGATTTGCTTGCTTGTTGCCTGGAGACGATCCAGGTCAAGTGGTGTCGTCTTGTTGAACTCAGACACCTGGTTCACGACAGCCTTGGCGTGTTCCTGTTTGTCGCAAGCAATGTACCACCGAACGCTTTCTGGTATCCACCTGAACAACACGACTACTTGATTTACCATTTATCATCATAATTATTATGTAAACCTCTACAATTCTTCGAGGGTTGATAAACAATTAAAGAAAATATTCGCTCATTGCTCCCAAAAATGCGGAAACCTTGCCGCGAAATGAATATCAACCCTCGCATTCAGTATCTGAATTCATTTTGACAATCAAAGCCCTGGCTTATTATAAAATCTTTTTTTAATTTATAAGAAACAAATACAGCAGAATATTAAAAACCATTCAGAATAATGTTAAACACGTTAGAGGTTTTAAGTTTTCGTTTTTTCCCGAACACACTAGGATTTAAGCCCATGAGTACACATACATACAAAACACAATATAGTCGACAGTGGTCAATGACTTATAAATATACTGTTTAAAGCAATATNATATATATATTGAACCTGCCTTTTATCTTGTAACGTTCTAAATTATATTGCTCACGGTATTCACTGAAAATTATGAATTAACACTAGGTGAGTCACGCAAAGTAACCAGTGGCGCATGTTAAGGTAAATGTTGAAATTTAAAAACAAGGAAAACAAAGATTTGGGCGGAAGGCATTGTTTTAAACGACTAAGCCATGAATCTCCCCCTAGAGAGCCATTGTAACGATTTTAATAAAAACTGCGATAGCATGATTGCAATTGGTTTGCTTAGTGACGTACAAGCTGCGCTTTAGAACGAGGGTTGAAGTAAGCCATTGTTTATTACGTCATACCCGCCATGGTCTCTAAAGCAAACATATTTTCTATTATATACTGACACCTCGAACGACTCGCCAGTGCAAACATTTCTAATCTATAAATTGTGCACATCGCGTTGTTGCCACCAGGGTGAGAAACGTGTATACAATCATTAAATCATAAATGGAAAACACATACATAAAGGAAAGCAATATTCATCCACACAATCAGGTAGAAAACACTCAGTACTTTCGTGATAAGGAGACAGTATTCATAAACATAAATTGCCAAATAACTTCTTTTGTCTTTGAACTTCAGTTTTATAACGAAGCTATTGTTCTTATGTTAACATATCAATTTTGATACAGAACACCATTCTCAATTTAAAAAAAAGTCATACATAAACTAAACCACATCAGACAAATCACGGATGACAAGCGGTTCTATAGTTTGCTGGTTAGTCCGACAATTTAAGTCAACCAAAATTACTTTGAAATCTCCAAGCAAGTTGCTTATCCACCACATGCAGTACATCAATGAAGTTCTTTACTCAGCACATATGATAAGATAAGTGTTTCTGCACTAGGCGTACATAAAACATGTCATCCATAACAACAACTGCAGCATTCTAGAAACGTCAGAGAATTCGTTTTGGGCAATGGGTTGTGTCTTGTAACCGTTAAAAAGATCTTTGTGCATTTACAAACGCAGTTCAATCGATAAAAGCTAGAATATCCGATTACCAAAGGTGAACTACATTAGAAAACAGAAAACAACAACGTTGTTTCTTATTGAGACCGGTGGTCTATGTAACGTATGTTTCATTATTTTTGATATTATGTATTGATTTTTCTTGCTTTTGCTTCGTCACCGATTACAATTGTATATGCAAATATATGTCTTTCTACAACAACATGCGAATGTCTTTTCTCACATACGCATTATATAACACAACGATTAAAACGCCACAAATATACGTATATTCGGCACATTATATTTAATGTACGCTTAGATTGCCGTTTGTAATACATCATATGCATTTTACAGAAATTGCGAAAATAAGAGACATTTTGATAGTGGCGCTTTGTGTTTGTTACATACTGCATAATGCACAATACGCTTTTGGCAACATCTTCTGATCATGCAGATAATAAAACAAGAATGATATATAACTTGGCACAAGTTTGTTTTCAATGTACCTCGCTTTCTTTTTAGGTCAAACACATAAAACATCATATTTTTTTATCCTCATGCAAGTTCATGTCTATTTTTAAGTTTATACGCGATAAGTGCATAATGCCACTCCAACGTTAAAACGTTTGCGTAAACGTCATAGACGGGCCGTATTTCATATCAAACACTCAACACCGATAGTTACTTCGTTTGGCAGAAATCAATTGACAAATGAGCATGCATGCCACCAGGGTGGTATCAGATTCCAATAAGATGACGAAATTATTGGGGTTTAAATTTAATTTTGGATTGATATGACTGCTAGTTTGTTCTTATTTATAGCGGAATAATACATATACCGTCACTATCGCAAAAAATAAAACTTCCCGAAACATTAGTTTGCACTGAAAAAATATCGCGCCATTTTGTCAAAATTAATATTTAAATGTGTTCTACATACCCAACGTTATGTATATTAGGAACGTTACTTGTGTGAATGGTGTTTGGTATGTAATACATTTAGAAGTCATCACTGAAGAAGCCATTATTTTTAATGTAATACGCCGATATTGAACGTGCATTGATTTTCTAGCAGTTCTAGCAGTTCGAGTTTAGACACAGGCGCATTTCAACTTTATAAATTAATGTGGAGAAATTTTCCATTTACTGACTTGGCCTAATCGTTTCTAAACAATGGAAAATCAACGTTATTGAATGCGGCTATATTGAATCGGAAAGCTTTTGTTCATTCTACCCAGAGGTCGTAACGCAAACTAACAGCATACGCCGAGGATTCAATGTCAATATAGACCAGATCGAATAGCTTTGTTCTATCAAATGTTTTTGTTCTCAATTAGATTGTGCAAAATCTATGTATATTACACGTATTTGCCAATTTTAGATTTTGGAAATAACGTGTGTTCATGGCATAAAAGCGTTTAAGAAAATAAAATATCCTTAAATCTGCACTAGATGTGTTTAACAATATATTTGAAAATGACAAAAGACTTTATACCAATCATGCACGCACTTTTGGCCTGTTCAATTGTTCAAGAACACGCATATACCGTTTATATTAATGCCATTGAATGTGTTTGTTTTATAATTGAAGTCACACATTCTTGACAAATCTATCAGTTTACTTATTCTGTAAACAATAATGTAAATCAGATCAGTCCAACAACACATTCACCTCGTCGATAATTATGTTTTTGATAACATACTTTAAAAATTGGACTTAGGATGGTGGGAGAAAATACATTAATAATTTTGAAAGGCTTTGTGCTACATGATTAAACAGCATGGGAATGAAAGTTTCCAGTGGATCAGTAGACATTAGTAATGGCCATTAACTGATGTGAAACAACGTTTTGACCTTAAGACGCATTATCAAGTCGCAGCCGACAAGCTAACAGAGTTTCATTAACCCATTTATGCCTAGCGGACTCTCCCATCCTTCTAAACTGGATCAATTTATTTCCAAAAATGGGATGTCTAGTATATTTATTTCTATATTTAGAATATTTCTTACATAAATGCCTTTAAGCAAACAGCGCAGACCCTAATGAGACGCCGCATCATGCGACGTCTCATCTGGATCTACGCTGTTTGCCAAGGCCTTTTTTCTAGACGTAAGGCATAAATGGGTTAAAACAAACACCAGTTTGTGCCATGTAATATTATTATAGCATGTAAGTATTGTTTTCAGCATTGATAGGTTCATTCTCAGTTCTGAGTTCAGATAAATGCCAGTCCGTAATACTTATAACAATTGATAAATCTAGTCTAAATAGTTACACGTTATAACACGGGAATGTTGATTCCGAATTGACACAAATTTTATTTGTTTTAGAAACGTTCCTTTCTGAGTACAATAAGTTGGACTACGGATCAATCTGTAGTCTTGCCGGACAGAACATGTAGACAAATGAAACTAATGTTATTCGATGGAATTGACGGCTAAAATAAAAATAAAATAACTTTTGTAACCTATATATGAAGTAACACTTCATTGAAAGACATGGTTATGTGGTTCATCACAATCATTCTTGTGTGTTTGAGCAATTCTTATGGCTCTCATCGAAGTCAGATTGTGTTGAAATCGCATTGCGTCAAACAACAAACAATAAGCAAAATATATTGTACTTAGATTTGGCACATGAACCTCGTCATAAAGCTATGGCAAAAGTGCTGCCTTAAAACAAAATAAACCGTTTCGGTTCTGTGACCGATTATTTCGTATTTAGTAAACACGCCCATCACATGTGTGTGATTTGAATTGCTTATTTTTTGGTGGGTTTATTTGCTAAATATCTTGATAATCGATGTATAACATGTTTGTTATTATAATGACAGACGAAAACTGTGTGTTATTGCATATGACATTATGATTTACCAGAGCTTTACAATACCATACTCTTACACTGTTTCTTACAATGAAACAACTCCCTTTGTTTGTGAATACCATGACAGAGGTTTCAAGGTTCTAGACTTACCTGCAAAATATAGGGCTACGTGTCTATTTGCTTTGTCTGACATGGCTCGAGTCGTTGGTCACAGCTTTGCTTTATTTATTCAAGATAGTGCTGTATCTCATAATTAATGAGTAAAAAATCAGAAAAACATCAATATATAATTTTTTTGCTCAACGTATTCCAGATAAGTAAAAGGTCATAAAAACAGCCACCTACGTACGCCTCAAAGTCGTTCGAGTAAACATCCAAAACAAGATAGCCTACACTTCTAAAAATATAATAAAACTAAGTGCAAATTGGAGTTATGGGTAACCATGCCTGTTATTCATATTCATCAGTTTGATCGATTCGATTCAAACAAATATGCATTATGCTTCGTCCAATACGTCCAATTTTTACTTGATTTGCGATTAACATTGATATTAAATGCCGTAGACTCCTTGATCTTGTAAATATTACAACTAGCTTTGATGGTGAACTTAGTAAAAACTGAGAAAAAATACAATGTTGACAGAGATTTGCTAAAACAACGACCAATATCTCTGTAAAGTGTTGTATAATACCTGGGCTTAAAAGCGAATTGTCAGAGAATGTAAACAAAGGTAACCATTTCAGGAATTACGTTTTTTTGTGGTATTTACCATGACTTTGCCCTGAACACAAAAGTTACCTAGCGGCCACCTATTTTCAGCTGATTTTATAATAATTGTATATTTCGAGGAATTTTTCTCCGCCCATGATAGTCGTCAAATGGACCGAGACAGAATTAGTAAAATGGTTGTGTTGTGTTTTGAAGATTTGTTAAATTTTATTCCAAATGCTTGATCTCGTAGGTTTTCTTCCGATAATACCACAATAAACAACGCAGTCATACCGTATGCATAATGTTATTGTGGCATTAATGTGTTGAGTTAGCGACTGATAACATATATTACTTCTTTTGGATATCAGTCGCTTCGTATATTGCCCATATAATTAAAAATATGACGAACCGATACTAGACAATATTTTATTTTCAAGGTAAACATTCTTCGATCACAAGAGTGCGTGTATATTTAATCAAAAGTCTCCATGATCTGCTACTACTCATTAGTTGAATTACATTTAAACAGAATAGTTATAAGTAAACTACTCCGAATATTATTACAGTGACATACATGTTCAGCGTACCGAAAAGCCAATATTTATGTATACGCGTTAATAATGCAGAATTTTGCGCAAAGAAGTTCGAACAAATAACTGGAAAAACAATTCACTCTAATTAGATGATATAGTTTTTATATGCTGCTGGGATGGGCGGCATGGATTGTGAAATTAGATTGCACGTGAGGATTCTGTTTTCAATCATGCATTGATGGTGTCTAATATGTTGATTATACAGAATTCAAAACATGGTTTCGTTACTCGTTTACAAATGTCGTAGACGATAAACTTGTTATACAATACACTTTAACAATTGAAACGAAACAGGTAAAACATATTTGAAGAAATATGTATTATTCATAAATAAAATGTCAATGTAATCATACAATGGTGAAACATAACATCTCGTATAGAAATGAGACTATCAGAAGCAAACACATGAATGTAAAAAATAAACGATATTCCGTGCTCCCACATATCTGGTAATCGAAGTAAATTGCAAACAAAGGCATTTTTTTTTATATACATTAACATATTGCCTATTTGTAACGGTTGTAGTTTAATACGTTTTACCCATACAAACTAGATTATTATAAAATGCTATAAATAGTATTGTTGACCGTATGCTCGTTTCCACAAGTCCATGGCCATTATTCATTGCTAGGTTTCCCGCTGCTATTCACTTATATTATCCATTTATAGGTAATATTTGACCATTTTCCTAATGTTTGTTGT
Source organism: Dreissena rostriformis (assembly GCA_007657795.1). NCBI lineage: Eukaryota > Metazoa > Mollusca > Bivalvia > Myida > Dreissenidae > Dreissena > Dreissena rostriformis. The sequence continues at coordinate 100,986 of VMBQ01000013.1, read as the reverse complement.
GTATTTACAATATACCCGAGTATCATATAGCGTTGGGAGATTGTTATTACAGACAGCGCTTTAGTCCATCTGTATTGCATTGGTCGCTCTGTTGCATTAGAACATTCTAAAAACAGTTTTACTCCAAAGCTACTGATCTAATAATTCAGTATTATAATCATAAATTATTTACAACAGAATCCTGAAATTTGATTAGAAAACATCCCATGAGTGCTTGGGCATGTTAGCTAAGTGTCTTTTTGGCGTTTACGTATGAAACTTGAACTCGTGTATGAAGCAGTTGTAATTTTCAAAATGTGTATGTTGTTCATAAAAGTATCAGTTTTAAAGTATGGTCAATAAAAGAAAACTCATTGAGACAAAGATAATTGTAGTAAGATAACATATATTAATCATCACGACACTCAAGATACATTATAATATCAACATTTGAATTCTGGAAACATTAAACATATTTGGCATTTTCAGAACCATAAAATATCAATAACGTTGCAAGATAGTAAAATTACATTGGAGATACATTAACACCTAGTTACAGTGCTACATGTAGATACAGATACTTTACCGTTGGAATTGCAAAAGAGATAAATAATCTCTGTGATAATATAATCGATACAATACGTTAATTTTGCATCAAATGGGTTTAATGTATGTATACTTTTACGGGGACATAAACTTATCATAGTAAACAGAGTAATTTAATTAGAAGAGATGGAATTCCATATAATCATCGATGGACGTCTTCGTTTGTTGTTTTTTTTAATAATATACGCGTGTATATATCACGTAGCCTTTTTTTATCATTGCTAGTGTAATGTTCGTTTTGATAAATTGTCGCCTCAGTCTATACGGTTATTCTGTTTAGGTATTACACTCATTTTCATTTACATTTTAGTAAATAACAGTCACATAAACAATCAATTATGTAATTTGGATCTTTTACGCCCAATATTGCTGCTTCTTCCTGTAGGTGCGCGATGATGATCTGAAATATTAACTATATGATGCTTTATTCTTAAATCGTTATGTAAAAAGAAGTAATGTTGTTGATGCGGTTGTTGATGCGTGTTCGTAATTTCATTTCATCGTGCCTAAAAAAGTTGTAAATCTGTTGCTCTGGTCTCCTTCCTACCATTGAGTAATTAAAAAGTAATTTAATTGAATGCGTTTTAATTCCCTTTTATTACTGTTTAATTTGAGTTGCAATGCTATGAGGTTTAAATTTATTTACACGTATACGTATCATGAAAATTGCTGGGCCAAGTGTGAGGTTGAGCGCTCTACAACCGGTTTTAACCCCCAGTGCTTAGCATTGACCGTTCCAAGGCGGTGACCCCGGCTTTATTCTACTATGTGTATATATTGTTTCTTTTTGTGCCGTACTGTACCGTTTTGGCAATTGGTTCCTTGCCATAAATAAAGGACCACGAAAGTGTGTATGATAGAAATGCAATACTGCTGCAGCTTCTGGAGTTTCACGTCTTTATATTGGGTTTGTATGCCTTTCGAGTTGCATGTTATCAACGAATAAGAACATGGTTATAGATCAAAAATTGCCTGCTATCGAACGCAGATGATGAACGATGCATCAGCCTTTTAGCTTGTTTCGCAAATTCTAACGATCACATGGTTCACTAAAAAATATGAATAAACACAGGTGAGTTACGGCACGCGGCAAACACTGGCGCATATTAAAGTGAATGTTGAGATTTAATAACAAGCCAAACATAGATGAGTGCTTAGGACTTTATGTAAACCGAATCAGCAACAATAAATTGTTGATAGTGAAATCTCCCCCGTATAGAGCCGTTTTAACGAGTGATGTTTAATCTGATTCGTATATTGCCTGATAACGAACCGCCTTCATATACGCAATGCGCCAGCATTGTATCATGTCATGCGAATTGTAAAATAAACATTACTCACCGGGACTGCTAAATAAACTGGAAATGTTGATTAAACATCAGGACGCTTTACCGAACGCAACAAGCACTGCGTGTAATTGAACGGTTTGATTAAATAACATGGACAAAATTGATGTGGGCGGACGAAATGATATTTACTGAATGAACAACAATAGGCCGTTGATTTAATTATCTCTGTCAAGAGAGCGAGAACACGAAAGATGTTTATCTGAATAGCCAGTATTCTTGTATTGTTGTGTTTTATAACATCAGTAACTCCTAAAGCAATTGAACTCAATGGAACAGACGTGATTCTCTACCCGTAACGAAAGTGTCGTTGAGGGGATCGTCCCAATTTGAGTCGTGTTCTGAGAAAACTGGGCATAATGCATGTGCGTAAAGTGTCGTCCCAGATTAGCCTGTGCAGGCCGTACATGCTAATCCGGGACGACAATTTCCGCCTAAACTGAAGAGACATCATTTAAACGAAAAATTCCATAAAAGCGGACATTGTCGTCCCTATTAGCCTGTGCGGACTGCACAGGCTAATCTGGACCGACAATTTACGCACAAGCATTATGCCCAGTTTTCTCAGAGTGCGACTCATTTGTGTTTGATTCCGAGTACCTGCTTTCTTCCAACCTGTTAGAACAAAAGCACTTCAAAAAGCACATTTTATTGAAAATAAAACGTATACGATCACATGATTGATTGGTGCGTCCTTTGAACAGGAAAAGCATTTTAACTTCACTGTACACGTAATGCGATTAAAATGTTCTGTGCAAACATAGTTAGACCTAGATTCATTGCTATTTTATTTAAACCACATTAACAAAGCCATCGATTACTATTGCGAGAAACTACGTGCACGAACGGTTGTAAAATAAACTGCACATAAATTATAAAACTATGAACAGTGCTGCCTCTTAACAGAACTAACAGTCTTGGGTCTGTGTGGGCTCCTTTCTGAGTGAGACTAAGTATATCTGTGAAAACTATTAATATATTAGTATGCGTGTACAATAAATCCAAGACTAGTTTCACTCAGCAATTATTATAAGAGCCGTGTTGCTGCATTAGGCGTACATAACAGAAGTCATCCCCAACAGAAACTGCATCATTCCTGGCAATGTCTCAAGTCATAAGTCGCCGAGTTGGCCAGACAATTCTTTTTGGACAATTTTTACTGGCGTGGAAACATTGAGATTGTCTGTGTGCATTCACAAAGGTAGTTTTTGTTCGATGATAGCACAATGTCCGATTCCAAAATGTGTACTGCATTAGTTAATGTATTTATGTCTAATGTCTAAATTTTCTGTTAGGTCTAAAAATAATTTGAACTATTTTCACCGCATTCCAGATTCATTTAAATCTGTAAACATAATCTTACTGAAGACCGGGTCATAATCGAAAACAAAGTTTGAGAGGTTTCGAAGGCAGTTTTATTATTTACAACCTCCTTGATCGAAAGTTTTCTTCAAGAAAAGAAAACAGACAAAGCAATGTTGTTTATTGCGACAAATTTATTGTCAATTATTGGTGCATGTGTTTGTTGCTGTTTTCATTGAGAACTTTAAGTTAAGACTAACTTATGATGAAACCTCTATGATATTTGGCGTGTTCTGAGAAAACTGGGCAAAATGCTTGTGTGTAAGGTGTCATCCCAGATTAGCCTGTGCAGTCCGCACAGGCTAATCCGGGACGACACTTTCCGCCTTAACTGGATTTTCGCTAAGAAGAGACATTATTTATACGAAAAATTCCATAAAAGCGGAAATTGTCGTCCCTGATTAGCCTGTGCGGACTGCACAGGCTAATCTGGGATGACAATTTACGCACAATCATTTTGCCCAGTTTTCTCAGAACACGCCACATATGTTAACAGGGTAGGTATTTTTCCAAGGAATTATTATTTTCTTAAACTAAACAAATATATTTACAGTGAATGTTAGAGCAGGACATTACTATTACCATTCATTATACACAAACAAAATATAAAACACATAGACCATAAACCCATTCCGTGTTTTGTTGTGCAAAATGTCCGTAATGACATTTTGAATAGATAACTGGAAACATAACCCTGTTTATCAGATGATTAATTAAATTTGTCATAAGCTGCTTTATTGTGGGAATCGATTTTGAAATCAGAGAAACACGAGTCCATACGGGTCGTGTCGTGCGTCATGTGCTACCTTTCCCGATATAAAGGCACGCAATTTTCGCGGTCGCACTAGCGAACATTATGATTGATCTTCGGAGCAAACGGATGCAGAGGTACTCGTGGAGCTGCACTGTTTGAATATGTCCCAGACCGATTTTCGGTTTATAAAGTGAAGAGGTAATGACAAAATACATGATTATGAATGAGTTAACACTGAAATGCTAGGCTTTTTAAAATTAAAATTAAAGTATTTACATATTTATAATTGAACAGTTAAAGACTAAACTGAAAAATAAAATTTCACAAATAGAATTAAAAAACACAACAACGACCCATGCTAACTAAAATCAATTGTAACTTTGATGTACATATGACTTATAAGTGCAATACGTACAGAATATAAGTTTTCCGTAAGAAGCTTGACAGTATCAGCGGCAAACATCTAAATGTACGTGCAGTATGATACATTCACGAGGAAATATCAGATCTTCTTCGCTCTCCCATGTCTGGTATTCGAAGTAAACTCTAAACAGCACGTTTTCCAATATGTATAAACGTGAAGCTCATTATTTTCATTTTTTAAAAATGTTTTCCCTCATGAAATAAGTAATCATTCTGTAAACAGTTATCTGAATTCTGATATTTGAGACTATACGCAAATACCGAAAATAATTGTCACCAATTGACGTTTTGAGCAAGCGTCTGTTGATTGAATATTGTGTGTTTAACCATACTTTTTGTCACATCCACTATTTCGTGCTTATTTCACATTTTCCCACTACAAATGGGTAATCCAGATAATAATTATTATTTAAATAATTAAATTAATTTACGAGGCGTTTACATAATCCCATTAATTTAAGCATACAATCACTTAACCAGATTGATAGATCGTGATTTAGACTTTCCATTCGTGATGTACTTGTCTCTCAATTGCAAAAACACTTATGGAACGAAGCGTTTCTAGGATGTCTTTAATCATGCATGTGGCGATAAATATCTGTAGCGCTTAAGCCGGCTTCAAAAGTTCAAACCCTCGCACTAACGAAGCCATCTAATCATCTTTTATATAAATATGTTCTACAAAATGATGACAACTGAGACTAAAACAACACACATGAAAGCGTCTCAGTGACGTTGGCTCAAAAATATTTAAGAATACGAATTAGGCGAACGATTTGTTTTGGTTTGCGAAATCGACCGCATTAAAAAGTAAAATACAACCCGTTCACAAACATTGGTCTCAAACACACGCTACCACAGCAAGTTTGAACAATATAATACAAGATTTATTGCGCACCGTAATTTACTTGAATTGATTGTTGTATATTAAAAGGTTGGATTCAATGTATGGATTTGAAATACTCTTGAGATATACCGTTATATATATGCATTGGACTTCTTAAGAGATATAATTAATGATGTGTGATATGCAAACATAAAATAAAGGGGCTTTACTGAACGCAACAAGCAATTGTAAAATAACTAGGAACTGAACGGCAGAATCAAACTACAATGCAAACATAAATGTGGGCGAAATGGTTTTAACTGAATCATCAACATCAGAATGTCGATAATTACATCGCTCTCAAGAGGACGAGAGAACGAAAGATGTGTATCTGAATTGCCACTCAGCTTGATGTTCTGTGCATAACAGCACACACTGTCAAAGCCATTCAACTAAATAGCGCATAAGTGATTCAAAACCGTACAGAAAGTGTCGTTATTAGGGTCGTTCCAGTAAACACTATTGTTTGCCACGATATTGAGGATAAATTTCACTTTATCATTATTTGTTATTGTTATATAGCATTACGCATTCGATTTTTAAAAAGGTATAATTATGAAAGGCAGAGTATGTTTAAATTCATCCAGCTTGTTAAAACAACCAAATAATCACAACTCATTGGACAGTCGAAGTATATCTTTTTCACAATTAAGCATAGAATCGACTTAATTAATATGAATCAATAACATCACATTTTGGCTGGATGTTTTACGAGTATATTTACAAATTTGTTTTTAACATATATTTTTTGCTATTGAATTCCACTGTTATTGCCAAACTATATACATTGTCTTCTCAAGTTTATCGTCGTTGATTGTATCTGATTACAGGAATGGTTAAATGTTATTTAATAGTTGTAGTAATAATAAATCTAATATTTATTTTGTTTCAGTAATTCATAGACTCCAACTATTTATCTCACATCGAATATGTTAAGAACATTCTCCGAAATAAAATTAACAATCGTGTCAATCACATTTCCTTGACATGCTATGTTGTTGAAAAAAATATTATGTTTATAAGGCTATGCACTGATTGTATTCGCCAATAAAATTGCTTGTCTGTCTGTCAGTAAAAGTTGCAACACTTTTTCAAGAAATAATTGTATATATATCAAACACAAATGACAAGATGATATCAACAAAAAAAAATACATTTACGACAAAATGCCAGCACAATAGTTACATACATTAAAATACACGCATATATATATATATATAAAAACATTGAGACTTGAGCACATTCGGACGTCATTCGCTNAACCCCCCCCCCCCCCGCCCCGATGTCCTACGTGTGGTTCATTGCAGTCTGCATCATTCCAGGAGGATGCAAACACGATTAATGGCCCATTGGATGACAGAACGAACTTACAAAACCAAACGTACGTTTGGAACTATGGCATTTATTTGCGAACATGTCAGGACTAGACTGTGCCTAGAGAATAATAATTATAATGATTTATAGTTTTCACTTCTGAAAGAATTCATCAGTATCTGTTTAGAAATTGCCAATTAAGTTAACGTTGGATGTTATAGCGGGTTTTAACGATTTAAAAATCAGCATTATATTTTCTCAATCTTTAACCAAAACATACATATGAACTATTGCAGTTAAATAAAATGTATAACGTATCTCTTAATAGTACCATATATCAAATGGTTCTCTCTTATATAAACGGCATAACGACCAAATAAGTGCTATCGCTGAGCCGATTTACTGTTATGACGATGATATTTTGTATCTTTTCTTCTGAACTTTTACTCTTATGTGTTACGCACAAGCATTTTATCTATTTTTCTGAAATATCGTACATACCCGCTTTAGAGAAGTCTTAATAAATGGCCAATTCTCTACTTGGCCATTTATTGTCATTATTTAATATTTAGTTATTTATCATATCATTCAAACATTTAATATTCAATGAAATTCAGAATGTACTTTCTGATAATTCGTAAACTCGTTTAAACGAAAAAAGATTATAATATTTTATAAAAAAAGTAGCAAATTGTATTGTCATAGACAAAAAATCTGTGGTTTGCAAGTAAAATATGGCATATGTTTTCGTTGCCTCAATCACGAGTTTTATTGCCATGGGCAAAAATCATCTGCAGTTTACCGATATAATATTGCATGTGTTTTAATTGCTTCAATCATGATTTTTATGTTCATGGCCAAACCATTTGATGTTTGAAGATACAATATTGCATGTGTTTTCGTTGCGACAATCATGGTTAAGCATGATACGTTGTTCACATAAATGGCGTCAAGTTGTATACATCGTTCTAATCTAGTAGTCAAATATCAGCTTTTTGTAATTGATTCGTACGCAAAATTCAGCTTTTATATAAATACTAGAATATGTACTGCCTATGCGTGTTTTTGTGTATTGGAAATCTTTTCTAATGAGTTTTGCAATTTATAGTCTGTAAAATTAGTAAAACACTGAATGCTTTTTTGTATCATCCAATTTCAAAATCGTCGCAGTACTGTCGCAAAAAGCAAACAAACTGTTAAAATGTATACTAGTTACTGCACCAGTTATTACATCAATTTATATTGATGAGGACATCTTGTTAAGTGTTCGCACATGTAAAAAATATAACTGAGAAGGAAAAGTGCACACCAGCGTCAAATAAAAAATGACAATTCTATATGTTAAAATACTGTATCAAATATTATTTCGATAAAGATTACATAAACTATTAGGATTAATGACACGCTGTAATTTCTAACATACCGTGCTATTTAAAACGTTTTGTTACAATTGTGTTTAACTAATTAAATGATTTGATGAAATTATTTAAGCCAAAATAATGTGATTTCAAAAGATTTACACATGCTGTTTAGTGATGACTGTGGGGGAATGTAGAATAGAACAACATAAGGATGGCCGTTGAACTAGAATAATAATCACAGCATTAATCTTCTACTAAAATGTTCGCAAATTAAGACTGACATACCTAACACAAATATCACGAATTCATTGTAATATACCCGAAGATGCATTATTATACACATAACTGGTTTTCAACAACTAAGTACACTTGCCAGATCACATACATACTGTGCTAAACTGAAAGAGCCTTTGAACACAAAAACTATCTTAAAGGATCACGTGTCGTTAAGAGCCTTATTTTTGCACAGCAATGATCTTGTTAGACAGAAGCCAACCGGATTACCCGTCATAACCAGTCTAATGATGTGCTGTTTAATTTATGTTCCTATCCTTAATGGACAATATGAACACCTCAGAGCACCTCAGAGCATAGCCTATGTACATTGAAATCCTGTTTGTTAACACCATCCGATCTTCCGTTCATGCCCCAGCATCACAAAACGATATGCGTCATTCATTATTCAATACATTTCGACTAATGTGTTAATTATCCCACAGGAGAGAAGCTTAACGGATCACCTGTCATCAGATAGATGAGCGCCGTGATACGTTTGATGGTGTATCGGGGTCTGCGGTTTATGTAGACGGCGAACAGATGAACCAGGAACATGAGCAGAATGGTGATGATACTGAACGCGCACCCGGTCAGCATCTAGACAAAAAAAGAAACATAATCGAGCCGCGCTCTGGGAAAACTGACTTTAATGCCTTTTCGTAAAGTTTCGTCCCAGATAAGCGTGTGCGGACTGCACAGGCTTATCATAGATAACAAATTTCCGCTTTTATAAACATTGTCGTTTAAAGGAAGTCTCTTCTAAACAAAAATCAACTCAAGGCGTGAAAAGTTGTCCCTGATTATCATTTGCAAACTGCATAGGCTTATCTGGAATGACACTTTACGCACATGCATCTAGATCCGTTTTCACAGAGCTCGGCTCATGAATAGCCATGTTATAAACGAGGCAACGCTTTGTGGGAGCTAATATAAAGGACCGTTATGTCATTACTTGTGAAAGATATTACATTCAACATATTAGCAAAAAATCATTTCAAACGATGGTTTTCCAATATGGATAAAACCTCGGGAAAGCTTAATCAGGGTGAATTACAAAAACTTGCATAATTATGTAGCCCGTTGTTGTTTTCATCAAATATGCTTTCAATAGCATATTATGTATATTCATATGGTTTATTCATAGACAAACGATCGTCAACCACTTGATCGAATGTATAAAGAGTGAATTTGAGCAAAATAGCATACCGAACTTTGAAGAGTGCTCGTTTGATTGTTTTATTGAGCTTTACTTATAGAACAAAGGACCGTAATGTAAACCAAAATCCTCTATGGGACCTAGCCCCCATCCTCCAGTAGACCATATCACAGTCACACAAGAAGGCGTACGAAGACTACTGGCCAATATAAAACCACACAAAGCAGCTTGCCCCGACCAATTTCCAGCAAGGCTGTTGAAGGAATTAGCAACAGAACTAGCGCCCATTTATACAACACTATTTCACGCCTCCCTGGACCAAGGGCTTATGCCATCTGACTGGAAATCTGCCAATGTGGTTCCTATATACAAAAAAGGGGATCAAAGCAAACCAGAGAAATATCGCCCAGTATCCCTAACATCAATCACTTGTAAGACCCTAGAACATATAATAAGTAGCTCAATTCTCAAACATCTTGACCAAAACTCTTTTTCTCACGGATGCACAGCACGGCTTTCGGAAAAGGAGATCCTGTGAAACCCAATTGATGATCACTATCCAGGACCTAGCAAAAGCTATTGACTGTAACAGCCAGACAGATGCCATATTACTGGACTTCTCAAAAGAGTTCGATAAAGTGCCGCATCATCGTCTACTTCACAAAATAGAATTCTATGGTGTTAGATACAACATTCACAGTTGGATCCGAAGCTTCCTAGAGGGGCGCAATCAGCAAGTGATCCTGGACGGGAGTAAATCGACCCAATCGCAAGTGAACTCCGGAGTCCCCCAGGGAAGTGTACTCGGGCCTCTGCTATTTATACTTTATATTAATGACCTTCCCGAATACATATCTCATAACTCGTCTGCTAGACTTTTTGCTGACGACTGCATACTCTAACGGAACATCAAATCTGAAGAGGACGCCTCAGCTCTCCAAAAAGACCTGGAATGCTTACAAAGATGGGAAAAAGATTGGCTCATGGAATTCCACCCGCAGAAATGCCAAGTTATTCATATAACTAAAAAGCGAAAACCTATTACAATACCATATTATATTCACGGACACACACTAGAGGAAGTTGATGTAGCAAAATACCTAGGAATAAACATCCATAAATCCCTGAGCTGGAACCAACACATAAATGAAGTCGTCAAAAAGGCCAATAACACTCGCTCATTTTTACAACGCAACCTTCATCGTTGCCCACAAAATGACCAAGACACTCTGATACACCACCCTGGTAAGACCACTCATGGAGTACGCAGCAATCATATGGGACCCGTTCACCGACACCAACATCCGAAAACTGGAGATGGTTCAGCGTAGGTCAGCAAGAATGGTCTACAGTGATTATAGAAGAACCACCAGTGTAACACCAATGCTACACCAGCTCCAGTGGCCGACCCTTCAAGAACGCCGGGCCCAGATGAAGGTAACAATGATGTACCGCATCGTCCACAATTTGGTGGATGTCCCAACCATATACCCATAAGTTCTGTACGAGGCCATGGGAATTGCTACCTAGTCCCCTTCGCTAGGACCGAGTGCTACCAGAAGTCGTTCTTCCCAGAAACCATCCGGCTTTGGAATAGACTCCCCCAAACCATTGTAAGCTACTCATTATTGAACAGCTTCAAGGAGGAAGTCCAGTCCATCTCCCTCAAGTAATCTGATAAATGGGCGTTTTACCTGCACTGTAAAATAGTATTTTTTTTTAATCTCTTGTTTTGTTGAGCAAATTTTAAGCCTCACTGTATAAAACTTTCTCACACCGCCATGCGCCTGTACGAGTATACGCCAGTTGGCGTCAGTACATAAGGAAGAAGAAGATTGTGTATGTTTTTTTTCTACTTTCTATATATTATCGTCTTGTTACATGTTCCTGATGTATCATGACAACGTCGATAATGATCAAATGGTAATGTTCATATTTGTGTTTATGACAGCTTTAATGGACAAATGCCTAAACGTGTTTATCCTGTCACATGCCTTTAAATCAGCCTGATAACATGGTAACCTAATAACCCAAAAGTTATTAGGCTAGTTGACCACGTGACCTCGAATATCCGTCAGTCGCTCTCCGGTGACGAACTACTTTTTTATTATTAAAACATTAAACCGTTTCTTTTAAATGTTATCGTGTATATTACATATCATCCTTTTTGTGTCTTCTTTAAAATATATATTACCGAACCAGCTTTCCGTATTTTTATTTTCATCACTTGATTACGCAATGCATGACGTATCCCGTGTGACGTCATTTCGGTGACGAAACATTTTGGGACAACAATATGTGGTTTTTTAACAGTAAACTTTATGTTTATCGCAACAATATGTGGTTTTTTAACAATAAACTTTATGTTTATCGAACGAATGCAAAACGTATTTCGGATTGTGTGTAATGATTTTGTCATGCAAAACACGAAGAACAGACAATGGAAGTGCATATTGTTGTTACTTTAGTGTTAATAGCATTGGATTAAAGTTGTCATTGATGATTCAGGTAAGCGTGTCGTTTATGCTAAATGTAGTTTTTTTAGGACTCCTGTAAAAGCTTAAATAATGCAATCAATCTAATCTACAGCACAGTTTCAGCTGCAATCGATATTTTTATTATCCAAATAATGTGCTACGTGTAATTATAATTATTTTCGATTATTTGTTTGGTGTGTTGCTCAATTTTATTTAAAACATTCGATTTAGACTTAATGTGCACGCTATTGTGTTCAATTGAATGTTCGAATAAAATTGAGTTTTTGTTTTGCTGTTGCATGTTTTTTTCAATACCCAACAATGAAAATATCAAATTCTTGATTCGTTTTTAATTTCTTCTCGTATTTTTAATAGTCAAGAATTTAAAGAAACGGTTTTATGTGGAACTTTTTTTTACGTGACACCATCGGTAGTTTAATATTTGGTCGTTCGGAATGTTGCGTACATGTAGCAGGCCGGATCAGAATGATTATTTTGTTATGTCAATTACTCATTTGTAGTTGATAAAATGTGTAAACGGTAAATGGACGTGGATGGAGAATGGTTATCTGGCTCGGCGGAGGATCTTATCGGGTTCGACTTCGGCTCATCCGATAAATTCCTCCGTCTTTCCAGATAACTACTCTCCATCCGCGTCACCAACCTATTATTCTCTATATATCCAATCTTGGTTATTGATCAGATCATCATAATAATTGCTATTTAAAAAAAAAACATGAATCAATGGAATATTGCTCGGCGATTATGACTTAAAGCTAAATGATTAATTGTTTTATGCATTGTTTCATGGCGCTGTATTTATATTCACAATTCATACCACTTTAAGTCTATTTTTCTTGCAATGAACCTAGAAGCTATTAATCAAAAGGTTACGTTTTTTTACTATTAAATTAATTTCTTGTCAATTAATTGATCTTGAAAATGTTTACATTTAACAATGACATATTCAAATACTCACACACAATTTTATCCCTGGTCTACTTACCTAATATCTGTCTGTCCATGGTTTTGTCGTAAATTATCCCTTTTTTCGAAGGAAAGAAGACATAGATCACACTTTAAACCACTTTACGTGGCACCATACATAATAGCCTGCTTCACTTTGTCTGTCTATAACACAATATAGAATATTATCTAAAAAAAGTCCGTACAAATAACACTACTAAACCTTTTTTACAAACGGAAGTGCTTCAAAACGGTCAGGTGAAGTGTATTTCTTTCTTTCACCAACTTAAAATCATGTAGCAAAATTATGCAATGTAAATTTTCCAATAAAAACAACATTACAACTAAATTTTCGGCGATATCTGTGCATTATTTTTATGATGACTCAATTGTGAATTCCAATCCGATGTTTGTCTGAATTCTACTCAACTGTAGCTATTGAGTTTCGTCAGTTCGCAGACTCATAATAGCGAAAGCAGATGCAGATAAACACATTTGTTAAACGTGATGTTTGTTATACCAATTAAATTTGACATACATGAGAAAAATACAATGAGTTATGTCATTTGAATTTACATGTAAATGCATTCATGTTTTTTCCGATGCATTCGATTTCAAAATAACCGAAGTTTTTTAATTTATGAATGATAAACAAAATGTGAAGACGTACAAACATATTTTCATTTAAGTCAGAGAAAGTGCAATGATATCTAGGTTATTTTCTGAAAAGTGTGTATACATTAACGAAACTCATCAAAATGTATCTGTTTTACAATATCATGTCGGAAAATGCATACATTTGGTTGGGAAATACGTTTTAAATCCTTTGTTTTCAAAAAACATTAAAGAAAAAGTAAACATCCATTGAAACGTTGCAACATACACATCATACTAATGTCCGATCAATATCATGCAATTATGAATAATTGTAACATGTATGCATGGTGATTTATATATTTTAAATTAAAATTGCTGTATCTCCATAATCGAAGCAGACGTTATCTGATGAAAAATGATTGAAATCTTCGTAGACGACACCTCTCTTATCACTTCCTATATTTCAATAAGCACGAACAGATGGCCAAATTTGTATGATATATAGCTCGGAATAAAATGAACACTACATCGAATGCAACGAAGAATGACTACATTAAGAAAGCATTTTTGAAGAATGACGTTAAAATGCCAAGCAAACTTTCAAAAGTACATTCTTGAAAGAAAGAGCAATTATATTGTAAAACATTTCACTTAAACTTACATGCACATTAAGTATGTATTATACACTTAGATGCAAAACTATCAAAATAACATTTCATACAAAGACGAACACAATTAATCCGCTCCAAAATAATAATAATAAAACCAGCTGGGACATAGATTACTGGAAAGTGATCAAAAGGCACAATATCATGGAGTGCATTGTTCCTAAAAACTAGCACCGACTTGGCATACGAAACTCAGAATATGTTCAGCCGTACCAATAATAGTGTCTGAACACAATCCAGTTTGATTATAAATAAACTGTTGTATTACAAGACTTTGTTGCTTCAGCCCAAAGTTCTTGGATCTTAGCATTTGACATGGATATAGCGAACGGTTCGAATGTACCCAAGACTAGCAACCCCACACTAGCACTGTTGCAATCACGCCTGGCGAATAGGTACACGCCATGACCTGACGGATCACTTACAAGAAAAATGGTCCCAGGTAACTCTGAATTATAGTGAATATGAACGGTATGGCGCCAATTATATATTAATAATCACTTGCGCATATTGCTCAGTATCAAATGTATACATAGGTATTATGGTGGAATTCCAAAGCGAAAACAAATTACTTAGTAGCAATGAGACGAACGGAACTGATTCTGTTTTGTGTTGTTAATTAATGCAGAATGAAGTCAATCTTTTTGTTTTTGCTCAGTAATGAAAAGACCAAACTGTATGTGATGGTAATTCTTTGGTGTCAATAATTTCGTAGTCATATTTTTTATATTGTTTTGCGATAAACTAATATACAACCCTTTTTTCATGTGATATAAGCAAATGATTACCAAATACCTAACACTTTTTAGTTGCGTGATTTGTTCAATTTGTTTTCAATTTTGATTTTAATTTTGCTTTCGACAGATGTAGCTTGATCTCGATTACAATACGTGTCAACTAGAAACCTTGTTTCTATCTCGCTCTGTGTATGCCCTCGATTGATGTTAGTAATGGATTCCTGTGCATATTCCTGGAATTTACCGCTATTTTGTCCCTGATGAATTTTCCCGTAATTGTTTTTGAAGGTTACTCGATGCTGCAAACGGCCGTGTAGTTTCGTGTGGAAATTAACATACTACAATTAATACATCGCTACACAATATATACATTAACATTTTTTGATAATGTTTATTGGTTTCTACCATGTTCATTGATATATTATGTCTGTTATTTAAAAACATTAAATGGATTTATCATGCTATTATTTGTGATGACACATACGCTATGGAGTTATATTTTGGAAACAACATAACGGTAGGGAATGAAAGTTTTTATCAAACTCAAATATCCAAGAAAAATATTTCAAGTATATTGTCATATCAGAACCATCAACAAAACTAGAAACATCTATAGAAAACGGAATCGAAATGTCTACAAGAAAGCTCAAGTTATCAGAAAGTACGATACACATGGCGCTTTGATATCAGTGATGTATTACTGAATGAAAACAACTTCTCTATGACTTCGAAAAAGTAAAATGTATTATTAACTCAACGGTATAATTTTCATAGTAAGCATATATTTCACGTCACTGTAATGTAGAAATACTAACATCAGCTTTTCGAAGTAACTTTTAGACGTTTGCGGTGTAACACTCGTATTGATAAGTTGCTCAAACAAGCGCCCAACACAACAATGCAAATGCACTGATTCAGCGGTCATTATCCACCTCTATAAAACTAATTCCAATAACCATGTTCATTAAAATGCAAATGGATGCATTTTGAAATCAGTACAAACAAGAAATAAAATAATGACGATTCCATTCAATGGTAGCAAAACAGCGCAACTTTACTTAACTATTTTGATGCCCAGAAGTATTCAGATCATTATAAATATAAACATCCATGTACTTGTNTTTGTTTTTGCTCAGTAATGAAAAGACCAAACTGTATGTGATGGTAATTCTTTGGTGTCAATAATTTCGTAGTCATATTTTTTATATTGTTTTGCGATAAACTAATATACAACCCTTTTTTCATGTGATATAAGCAAATGATTACCAAATACCTAACACTTTTTAGTTGCGTGATTTGTTCAATTTGTTTTCAATTTTGATTTTAATTTTGCTTTCGACAGATGTAGCTTGATCTCGATTACAATACGTGTCAACTAGAAACCGTGTTTCTATCTCGCTCTATGTATGCCCTCGATTGATTAAGTAATGGATTCCTGTGCATATTCCTGGAATTTGCCGCTATTTTGTCCCTGATGAATTTTCCCGTAATTGTTTTTGAAGGTTACTCGCTGCTGCAAACGGCAGTGTAGTTTCGTGTGGAAATTAACATACTACAATTAATACATCGCTACACAATATATAGGTTAACATTTTTTGATAATGTTTATTGGTTTCTACCATGTTCATTGATATATTTTGTCTGTTATTTAAAAACATTAAATGGATTTATCATGCTATTATTTGTGATGACACATACGCTAAGGAGTTATATTTTGGAAACAACATTACGGTAGGGAATGAAAGTTTTTATCAAACTCAAATATCCAAGAAAAATATTTCAAGTATATTGTCATATCAGAACCATCAACAAAACTAGAAACATCTATAGAAAACGGAATCGAAATGTCTACAAGAAAGCTCAAGTTATCAGAAAGTACGATACGTATGGCGCGTTGATATCAGTGATGTATTTCTGAATGAAAATAACTTCTCTATGACTTCGAAAAAGTAAAATGTATTATTAACTCAACGGTATAATTTTTCATAGTAAACATTTATTTCACGTCACTGTAATGTAGAAATACTAACATCAGCTTTTCGAAGTTACTTTTAGACGTTTGCGGTGTAACACTCGTATTGATAAGTTGCTCAAACAAGCGCCCAACAAAACAATGCAAATGCACTGATTCAGCGGTCATTATCCACCTTATATTATGCATGAAAGCTGCGTTCTTGGTAAACTAGACTAAATTCATGAGCGTCAAGTGTCGTCCCAGATTACCCTGTGCAGCCCGCACCTGCTTATTACGGACGATACTTAAGTATATATTAAGGAAAGTTTTGTTTATATGAAGTCTCTTCTAAACGAAAATCCAGTCTCGGCACATGCACATGCATTTAAGGTAGTACAACTGTAATGGGCAATATTCCCAAACCCATTTAAAGTATTAATTTTATAAACTTCATACCATATATGGCCTTATTACAAATTTTTATGGTGGCTTTCCATGCAAAATTTGTTTTGTGATTTTTTCTGTATGATGACCCATAATTTGAATTTTCTTCAATGTTAAATTACCCCTGGGGATAAATAAATTCAATAAACTCATATGTTTTATGTTTCCCTGGCAAGATAACTGGTTTGAAGATTACCTTAGGTATCATATCTGGTATTTGCTGATTTTGTTCTGTGTCAGGGCTGTCTTCGTGCGCCATACCAGTGCAATAAACAGCTGATAAATAAGAATGAGAACAAAATGTTTTTGGAATACACATTTCTATTTTATCAACAATACAGTAAACTAATTCCAATCACCATGTTCATTGAAATGCAAATGGATGCATTTTGAAATCAGTACAAACAAGTAATAAAATAATGACGATTCCATTCAATGGTAGCAAAAAGGCGCAACTTTACTTAACTATTTTGATGCCCAGAAGTATTCAGATCATTATAAATATAAACATCCATGTACTTGTCAATATAACAAATATACAATTATCTGTTACGTCAAGGTGGTGTAATGGATACGGTGTCCGCCTAGCAATTGGGAGGTTGTGGGTTGGATCCCCAATCAGTGAGCGTTCACATGAGACACGAAATTTTTCCCACGAAACGGACTCCAGTGTCTTAATAAGCCTTAGGCTTTCGATGCAATTAAGCTAAAATAAAAAAGGTTTTCAACTTATCCTTACCAGACTTGTACATATCTCCCTCAAGTGCATTGTTTGCACCCTGATTTGTAGAGCGCTCTTGTCTCTGCACCAGTTGTCAACGTTTGGTTGAAGGTAAGCTGCCCATCTGTAGCTTGTCAAGGCGATGCGTTTTACATTTCTTTGCATACTTGACTGGGTGTGCCTCAGGGGAAAAACCCATCTTTGAATCACTCTGTTTGGAACAATGAAATTCAATTTACATACTGCACAGATAACACCTCTAAGACAACAGTACTTATGTGTGTGTTTTTTATTTATATTATTAATATAATATTATATATTGAATTATATATATTCACGAATAAATCAATCAATCAAAATTTGTTATAGAGCACATTGCCAATTATATTACATGTAATTTAGCTATTAAACTTGAGAAATTTATTTTAAACTTGAGAAATTTATTTAATTTATTAACACAATTGAATTGTATTGCGGCACATTTTCTAACATAAACATAATATTATTCCATATAAACTATTCTACGAATACTTTTCTATTTATCATTTTTTTATGACATAACTTACAAACAATTCATCGCAAAACGTCCCATTCCACTAACCGCCGACGTATTTTCCACGATGCCTGCGTCGATTTAGACGCTGTGCTATCAAGATTTAGTTTATTCCAAGAATATGAATGATCAGGAAGTTTTTTTCTTCTTTGACACTTGTTTTTTTACTCATAAAACGTCATTTTTTTGTTACGATTCATGATGATGTTGATTTTATGTTGTCGCGAAAATATATTACTTCCGGTTAATTATTTACACATTTTTGTATCAAAAACGTATTTTGACGTCGTAATCTATTGAAATATGCATATCAGCGATACAATCTATTATGGGATTATATAAAACATGTTTTAATGTAAGAATAGTACTTTGTAAATAATAAACCGAACAAACCGAACAAAACGGACATCTCACGACTTGGGTTACGGTATTTACCGACATCAGCCGATGTCAACCGATCTTCCAAAAAAAAATGCGGGAATGATTACAGTTGTTCTACCTTAATCTAGTTAACACAGAATGCGGTTCTATTATATCTGATAAAGTTCGTACCCGGGGTAAATGACGATGGGTCATACGCACAAAAAACCACACGCAAAGTACGTGCTCAATTATTTTGCTGTAACCGAAAACTTATTTTTAAAGAACGACACACACAAAAATAGAAAGCGAGCCGCAGTGGAATAAATGTTATACAAACCCTAAGCAAATAAGCAGTATGATAATTGAATACTTCAACAAACTATAAGGCAGCTTCATGTTCTTAAAGTATATAGATCAACAATCAAATTAAATTATAAATTTAAATTACAGACTCAAGCAAACATTACTACGGGTTGTTCCTAATACCATTTGGAACATTGTTCAGGAAAATGTACATGCTTTTTAAAGTTTATGTCTGTAATATAGCGTACACACCAACTTAAAATCCTATCAAACCTTTTCAAAATTATTTTGTCAACGTACACCAACACGTCCATTAAGTAAACAATATACTTGGAATGCTATTGTATACAAGATCAGAAATTTATTTATGGCCCACATTGTACTGGAACCGGAAGAAGAAGCTGTCGCTTCCGTCAGAGGATCAATACAAGTATAGAACGGTAGGTCCGTATCATCGACCAAATGTATGAATATGATATAATGTGGAATGTTGAAATGGTTTTCCTGTTTTGTTTTCATAACGCCCCTGTCGCATAACAAAGCTGCTGGTAATGGTATTAAAAGGTTGAATGGGAGTCGTTAATCAAAAGGTCATGAACTGCTTCGATTGTTTCCGAGTGTCGGTACCAAAACTCGGATCAGTGGAAACAGACAACTTTTTTACGCCAAACAGTACAAAGCTTAACACAGCTGCATTATAAAATTACATTATTAAAAAGCTAGATATCGTACATTAAAGGCTTCGAATTTTTAACATGGCTTCTGTTTTAACCGTCTGACACACAAGCATCATTACACGTAAACAATTTCCCTGCTCATACATATGCCACTATTTCTTTTTAAAGGACGTTTTGTTAACATGTGTGTCAGCACATTATGGTAAAAGAAAAAGGATACATGCACCCCGACAAAAAAGAAAGTAGTGTCGGCAAGTTGGCCAGGTGGTCCGATATACAATTTGGTAAATAAAACAAAATGGCGCACACGCGAGTGAACACAAAATCAAAATAACAACATGCGTTGTGTTATCTTCATGTGCCTCAGCATGTATTTCTTCAAACGTTCGCCCTGACCACTTCTGCAAAATGATAAATATAATTTAATACAAAAAGGTGTAACACACATTGTTCCACATGTTTAGTGCTGTCAGTGATTATTTCACCGTACAGCGCATTTCATAGTAACGATGCATATTTCTTGATAGACACACGATAACCTATATTCGCGATGATAATATAGTTTCTGTCTTTGCTAATGTTTGTTTGTTTATGAGGACATATTCGACCTTTTAATCATAAATTTATAAAACTCCATACATTAAAATAACTTATCGTTACAATATCGCTGAACATGAAACTGAATACATCGGTGAAGTAAAATTGGCGAAGATATGATAGGATATACCTTTCAAAGAAACATGCCATCCGGTGCATGTCCTTCAACATGCAGTTGAACATGACACCAGGTCATACGTAGCTACGTGTCGCAACAGACGCCTTCCTTGATACGAACCATAATGAATGTAAATCAACCAATACAAACACACAATAATTCATCAGCATCGCTCCTTCCGACGAGTATACGCTTC
Source organism: Dreissena rostriformis (assembly GCA_007657795.1). Lineage (NCBI taxonomy): Eukaryota > Metazoa > Mollusca > Bivalvia > Myida > Dreissenidae > Dreissena > Dreissena rostriformis. The sequence continues at coordinate 80,152 of VMBQ01000013.1, read as the reverse complement.
GTATAAGCGTGTCCTTGGTGTAATTGTTAAAATACAGTACACGTGGCTCAACTTTAACTAATCAGACATGCGTTATGATAAGTGACGATATTGCGCCGATCGCATTTACACAATTACTTTCGTTTATGCTATTGTGTAATACGCACCTACTTGAAACTCAAGTTTCATAAGTAATAGCATACCATGTGTTGCAGTCACCGATTACAATTGTATATGCATACGAATGTCTTTCGATAACTGCACGAGAATGTCGTCCATCCCATGCACATGACATAAAACAACGATTAAACCGCCGAAGATATTCCTGAACTTCGAAACGTAATATTTAATGTACACTTATACTACCATAAGTAATATATAATTTACTATTCTGAGGCGGAGATCCAATTATGATACTGGCGCTTTGTTTGTGTTACGTCTTACATATTGTACATTGTTGTTTTGGCGCCTTCTTCTGTTGATGCAGATACAGCGCTTTTTTGGTTTAGTTGGGACAACAGAACACGAATGAAATACTCCTCGGCACAATTTTGTTTTGAATTTACTTCGCTTTCTTTTGAGGTTAATCAAATACAGCATTAAACAGTGTTCGTATGCATGGTTCATTTCTATGTTTGTATACGTGATTCAGGCATAATGAAACTTCAGCGTTACAATAAGTGTGCGTCAACGTCATAGACGCACCATTGTATATTTAACACTAACATTGGCGGAGTAGTTTTAAGGAAACCGTTGTTGGAGAGTAATGGTTCACTGTAAATAGCTACAGCCTTAAACACACGGCATCAATAGTACCTTCGTTGGGCTGAAATCGATTGACCAATCAGCATGCTTGCCACCAGGGTGGTTTATAATCCAATCAAATGACGAACTTATGGAGAGGTTATTTAATTGTGTAGTGGAATGACTGCTATTTTGTTAATCTTTCTATCGAATAAACTCGTATAATCACCAACGCAAAACAAATAAAGCTCACATAAAATAAGTTTGCAATTTTAAATACCGTTGTAAACAAGAAACGTTACATGTGTAATTGATTTTCTGATTTGTAGTGTATTTCACTAAGAAGTCATCATCTAAGAAGTCAATACTTTGAACGAAAAAAGCAAATAGGAATCAGGTAGTGTTTTTCAAGCTGTTCGAGTTGAGGCACTAGCGATTTTCATAAGGGGTCATTTTTCAGTGAGCAATTTAAAACAACGCGCCTTGCAGTTGAATTTTAAATTTTAAAATGAAGCATTTGTGTCCTAAATACCCGCCCCTGTTTACAAGAAACCTTAATTGTGTGACTTATTTTCTAGTATGTAATCCATTAAGTAGTCATCAACTAAGGGGTATATACTTTTAACGAAAAACGCCAATTTAAATCGTAATTTTCAATTTTTAGTTTAACAACTAGCGTATTTCTATCAAACCAGTACGTTTATACGGCGCCTTTGTTCACTTACTGGCGAACCCTGATACTATCTGAAAAACAAACAATGCAATATTGACTTTATTGAATACTGCTTAATTGAATGAGAAAGGTTTTGTTCATTCTGTCCTGAAGCGTTCATATAGTTTACACCGAGGAGGAATCAATGTCAATATTGACCAGGACAAAATATTATGCATTATACTGTTTTTTGTATGATTGTGTAAAATTGTATGCATTTCAATTAACTGTATTTGCTTAGCATAGATTCTGGTATGTATAACGTGTCGAATGAGATACGTTTAACATCCCTTTTTACAACATAACTAGACGGTAAGGAAAAGTGAAAAGGCGTTACATTAAAGCGTTAAAGCTAGAGACAGTAAAATACAATTAACTCTGCTCCCTCTAGATGTGTTCATCAATACTGCTTAATTGAATTGGAAAGCGTTTGTTCATTCTGTCCCGTGGCCATGAGGCGTGCATACAGTTTACACCGAGGAATCAAGGCCAATATAGACCAGGACAAAATGCTTTGCATAATCGAGTTGTGTATGATTGCGTTAAATTGTATATAAGTCATGTAACTGTATTTGTCCATCATAGATTTTGGTAAGCATACCGTATTGATAGACATGCGTATCACGTCAATTTTTACAAATATACGAGACAGTAAACAAATGTGAAAATGACTTTGAAAAACGCATATATGCGTCATTACAGTGTTTAGCTAAAGACAACATAATATCTTTTTCTCTTGTCTAGATCTGTTAAAATTTTATTTGAAATCAATCAAACGAATGTATACTTACCATACACTCGATTTGGGCCTTTCAGTCTTTAAGAACACACATACAATGTACATTGATATCATTATATTCATTTAAACAGTCATTTGTTTTATAATTGGAATCAAACTTTCTTGACAAGTTTACCAGTTTTCTAATTCAATAGAAAATGATGGAAACTAGCTAAGTCAAAAACACATTCATCTCGTTGATAATTATGTTTTCGATTTCATAATTAAAAATGGGATTGATGTAGGTGGCAGAAAATACAAACAACAAATAACCGTCGGAGACGGGTGATGCTCCCCAAAGTGTTTTTTGTCACAATATTGCACTATATATTCAGATAAAAGAAAACGTCTTGAGGGGCATAACTTTGGACAAAATAATACGATGGATGGTTTAGCAACTTAACAATTTCAAAGGGCCATAACTCTCTAAATAAATCATCTAACCAGAACTCACTAATAACATGCGCATCTCCTCAAGGTAGTTAAGCTTCACATAAAGCTTCATTGAATTCCAGTCAGTAGTTGGGGAGAAATAGCCCGGACAAGAATTGCACTATATGAACAGTTTATAGAAATTTCAAACGGCCATAACTCTGTGAACAAGAGCACCGCATAGCGGGTGCCAACGCTCAGCTGTGGGTGCTTGGATTTTGTTTTTTTTACCTTTGACCTTGAAGGTCATCATTGACCTTGACCTTTTCACCACTCCAAATGTACAGGTCGATGAGATACACATGAAAAACCAAAAAAATAATAATAAATAAATTGTGTTTGACCTTTTACCTTGAAGGATGACCTTGACCTTGACCTTTCACCGCTCAAAATGTGCAGCTCTATGAGATACAAATGCATGCCAAATATCAAGTTACTATCTTTAATATTGAAAAAGTTATGGCCAATGTGCTTGGATTTTGTTTTTTTGACCTTTGACCTTGAAGGTCATCATTGACCTTGACCTTTTCACCACTCCAAATGTGCAGGTCGATGAGATACACATGAAAAACAAAAAAAAACA